>CAWUFW010011757.1:585000-591308 GCA_963921515.1 Calotriton arnoldi
CCCTTCAATCCTGAGGGTCCCTGGGGGCCAACTAGCCCAACAGGTACATCCAGAAAGCGCCACAGAGCTGCGTTGCAGAGAGGTGTAAAAGGGGTGTGGCCTCTCTACACGTCTCTGCAACGCAGCCCCCTGGCGCATATTGGAGGTTCCTGGTGGGCTAGTTGGCCCCTAGGGACCCTCAGGATTCAAGGGGACTTAATCCCCCAACTTAAAACGCGCCACGGGGCGCGTTTGCACAGATGTAACCTCAGGCCCCGCCCCCTCCCTTCACCATTGTGCAAATATTCCTCTAAAATCAGCTGAAATACGAATTCCGATTTACTCACCTGTTATCAGGAGAGACCTCAGTGCTGTATCTTTCAGCCCAGTACTGGTCCTGAAAAGTAATTCTAACCATACTTACCAGTAACTTGAATTTCCTTCCATAGGCTAACATTGACTGGTTTCACTTGGAAATTCTTCTAAGTGTGGAGTTTTGGAACTTTAAAATATTCCTCTAAAATCAGCCGAAATACGAATTCCGATTTACTCACCTGTTATCAGGAGAGACCTCAGTGCTGCATCTTTCAGCCCAGTACTGGTCCTGAAAAGTAATTTTAGCCGTACTTACCGGTAACTTGAATTTCCTTCATAGGCTAACATTGACTGGTTTCACTTGGAAATTCTTCTAAGTGTGGAGTTTTGGAACTTTAAAATATTCCTCTAAAATCAGCCGAAATACGAATTCCGATTTACTCACCTGTTATCAGGAGAGACCTTAGTGCTGCATCTTTCAGCCCAGTACTGGTCCTGAAAAGTAATTTTAACCGTACTTACCGGTAACTTGAATTTCCTTCATAGGCTAACATTGACTAGTTTCACTTGGAAATTCTTCTAAGTGTGGAGTTTTGGAACTTTAAAATATTCCTCTAAAATCAGTCGAAATACGAATTCCGATTTACTCACCTGTTATCAGGAGAGACCTCAGTGCTGCATCTTTCAGCCCAGTACTGATCCTCAAAAGTAATTTTAACCGTACTTACCAGTAACTTGAATTTCCTTTCATAGGATATCATTGCCTGCTTTTTGCTGAAAAAGTTTCTAAGTGTTGATTTTTGAAACATACAAATATTCCTCTAAAATCAGCCGAAATCCGAATTCTGATTTACTCACCTGTTATCAGGAGAGACCTCAGTGCTGCATCTTTCAGCCCAGTACTGGTCCTGAAAAGTAATTTTAACCGTACTTACCAGTAACTTGAATTTCCTTCCATAGGCTAACATTGACTGGTTTCACTTGGAAATTCTTCTAAGTGTGGAGTTTTGGAACTTTAAAATATTCCTCTAAAATCAGTCGAAATACGAATTCCGATTTACTCACCTGTTATCAGGAGAGACCTCAGTGCTGCATCTTTCAGCCCAGTACTGATCCTCAAAAGTAATTTTAACCGTACTTACCGGTAACTTGAATTTCCTTCACAGGCTAAGATTGACTGGTTTTCAGCAAAAAAGTTTCAAAGTGTTGATTTTCACAAACTACAAATATTCCTTAAAAATCGCCTGTATGACTTAAACGCATTTTTTCAACTATTTACAGGAGATGCACCAGTGCTGGATCCAGGATCCAACACTGAGTAAGAAAAAGTAACGATAACAGTTTTTACCTGCTAAGTGAATTTCCTTCCATAGGATAACATTGGTGATTCTATGAGAAAAAGTTTCTAAGTGTCAACTTTTAAAATACAATAATATTCCTTAAAAATCACGACTGTAACCAAAACGCTTTTACTCAACTGTTTACAGGAGATGTACCAGGACTGAATCTAGGATCCAGTCCTGTGGTTACAAAAGTAATCCATAAAGTAACTAATTGCATTTAACTAGAAATTCACATTGAGCTGAATGTTGCATTGTGTTTGAAAATGTGTTGCCCATTGCAACAACTGTAACTACTGTACTTAAAAGTCTATTGCCTATCTGCAAAGTATTTAAACTAAAGTAATTCATTCTGAGAAAGTATTTTTTGTAATGTAATGTATAATGTAATTACAATGTAATTTAAAAAATAAAATATGTAAAAAAAAATTGTTTCTAAAAATGTAGTAAATCAGTATGAAAAAAATTAATATAACAATTAATACATTTAAAAATTGTCATTTAAAAAACCTTTGAAATTCACTGAAAAAACGGTAGGTTTCAGGCACGTTATAGTTACAAATTAGCATTTAAAAAACCTTTGAAATTCACTGAAAAAACCATAGGTTTCAGACACGTTATAGTTACAAATTAGCATTTAAAAAACCTTTGAAATTCACTGAAAAAACCATAGGTTTTAGGGACAGTTTTAGTTACTTGGACATTGCACTCGTACAAAACCCGTGAAATTCCCCCGTTATAGTTAGTTCAGCTAACTATAACTCGCGCCTCGCAATGCACTGCTGATGACGTCACATATTACATCACTCATGACATGGTCAGTGACATCACTGATGACATCTAGGAAACTTTAGACACGGCTACAGCCTCGAACTCGTTGAACGGAATTACACCAAATTTGGCAAAGAGGTAGTTCTTGGTTCAGAAAGAACCCTTTGTTAAATGGTGTAAATCCGTTCAGTAGTTGCTGAGAAAATCAAAAGTAAAAGTACATATATATCTATGGGCACGGAGGATCCGCGCACCCTCCCGATCACGAGCTGTTCTAGCTAATTGGCTGTCAACACTCCAAACCAGGAAGTGTTGGTAGTCATCTTGTTCCTCGGTAGAACCGAGGAACAAGAAAGCAGTAAAAAAGTGCGCAAACGCACAAAGGGGGCAGGGTAGAAACACCCTGACCCCTAGGTCTGCCTCAGGGGTCCCACAAGGACCCCTGGGCAAAAAAGCATTTTGTAAAAAATCGGCAGGATGCGCTCAGGGTGCGGATCCTGCCGAACAAAAATCGAAGCGCGGTCTCCTGCGCTCGATAGCTAATTTGCCCCCGGGTGGGCCAAGTCCCGGGGCATGCTGGGGGTTTATTGTATGTATGGGGGCCTCTATGGTTTCCTAAGCCCCGGGGACCACCACCCCTGGGCTTTATCATAATGGTGCGGGAGGGCTCTGAGCCCTCCCGCAGCCCCCGGGACCGCCACCTCCCGGGCTTTTTTTAATTTATTTTTAAACCTGTGTGGGGGCTCCAGCCTCACACGCCCGGGACCACCACCTCCCCGGGCACTAAGAAAATTGGAAAATGGGGGTCCGCTTTGGACTCCCAAGCCCCGGGGACCACCACCTCCCCGGGCTTTCAAAATGTAGGGAGGGGGCCGCGGCCCCCTCCTGGAGCCCTTGATGGCCCTGGGGACCGCCACCCCCAGGGCTGGCTCCTGCAGTGTCCCGGGTGCCTACCCTGGGACACTGTAGTTTGCTATGACAGGACTGGAGCCTCGCGGCCCCGCCCTGTCATAGTAGTCTTGTTTGCATTTTGAAAGAGAGAGCAGGAAACCTGCCTCTCTTTCAAAATGCAAACCACTTGCTTTTCCACATGGGAGCAGCATCTTAGCTGCTCCCATGTGGAAAGCAATGCCGGCTCCCATAGGACGCGGGAGCCGGCGGGACTGTGGGGGATTGGGGACCCCCACAGTCCCCAACCAGAGGCCAGGCCCCGGGGATGGGGTCCCCGGCCATAGTGGCCCGGGAGGGGGGCCACGCAGCCCCTCCCCAAATAAAAATAAAATAAAAAAATAAAAATAAGGGTAGAGGCCGGCCCCGGGGATGGGGTCCCGGGCCTTAAATGGCCTGGAGGAGGGGGCCACGCAGCCCCTCCATATTTTTTATTTAAAAGAGGGCATGCCCTGGGGATGGGGTCCCCGGGCCAATAGAGGCCCAGGGAAGGGGGCCACGCGCCCCTTCCCGCTTTTTTTTTTTAAATAAATAAACAAAAAATGCTCAGGCCCCGGGGATGGGGTCCCCGGGCCAAAAGTGGCCGAGGGAAGGGGGCCACGCAGCCCCTCCCATAAAAAAAAAAAAAAACGGCATCGTGCCGGAGGCCCCGCCTCTCCCTGCAGTACTTGCAACACGCTTCCTGGCGCGTTTAAGAAGGGGAGGATTCCCTGAATACTGGGGTCTCTGGGCCAACTAGCCCACCAGGAACCTTCCAGTATGCGCTAGGCTGCCTTGCAGAGAGGTGTACAGAGGCCACGCCCTTTACACCTCTCTGCAACGCAGCTCTGTGGCGCTTAATGGAGGTAGCTGGTGGGCTAGTTGCACCTCAGGGACCCTCAGGATTCAAGGGAGTTAATCCTCGACTTAAAACGCGCCACGGGGCGCGCTTGCACAGTGGTGAAGGGAGGCAGGGCCTGAGGTGACATGTGTGCAAACAGGCCCCGTGGCGCGTTTAAGATGGGGAATTAAATCCCTTCAATCCTGAGGGTCTCTGGGGCCAACTAGCCCAACAGGTACATCCAGAAAGCGCCACAGAGCTGCGTTGCAGAGAGGTGCAAAAGGGTGTGGCCTCTCTACACGTCTCTGCAACGCAGCCCCTGGCGCATACTGGAGGTTCCTGGTGGGCTAGTTGGCCCCTAGGGACCCTCATGATTCAAGGGGACTTAATCCTCAACTTAAAACGCGCCACGGGGCGCGCTTGCACAGATGTCACCTCAGGCCCCGCCCCTCCCTTCACCATTGTGCAAATATTCCTCTAAAATCTGCCGAACTACGAATTCTGATTTACTCACCTGTTATCAGGAGAGACCTCAGTGCTGCATCTTTCAGCCCAGTACTAATCCTGAAAAGTAATTTTAACCGTACTTACCAGTAACTTGAATTTCCTTCCATAGGATATCATTGCCTGCTTTTTGCTGAAAAAGTTTCTAAGTGTTGATTTTTGAAACATACAAATATTCCTCTAAAATCAGCCGAAATACGAATTCCGATTTACTCACCTGTTATCAGGAGAGACCTCAGTGCTGTATCTTTCAGCCCAGTACTGGTCCTGAAAAGTAATTTTAACCGTACTTACCAGTAACTTGAATTTCCTTCCATAGGCTAACATTGACTGGTTTCACTTGGAAATTCTTCTAAGTGTGGAGTTTTGGAACTTTAAAATATTCCTCTAAAATCAGCCGAAATACGAATTCCGATTTACTCACCTGTTATCAGGAGAGACCTCAGTGCTGCATCTTTCAGCCCAGTACTGATCCTCAAAAGTAATTTTAACCGTACTTACCAGTAACTTGAATTTCCTTCCATAGGATATCATTGCCTGCTTTTTGCTGAAAAAGTTTCTAAGTGTTGATTTTTGAAACATACAAATATTCCTCTAAAATCAGCCGAAATACGAATTCCGATTTACTCACCTGTTATCAGGAGAGACCTCAGTGCTGTATCTTTCAGCCCAGTACTGGTCCTGAAAAGTAATTTTAACCGTACTTTACCAGTAACTTGAATTTCCTTCCATAGGCTAACATTGACTGGTTTCACTTGGAAATTCTTCTAAGTGTGGAGTTTTGGAACTTTAAAATATTCCTCTAAAATCAGCCGAAATACGAATTCCGATTTACTCACCTGTTATCAGGAGAGACCTCAGTGCTGCATCTTTAGCCCAGCACTGACCCTGAAAAGTAATTTTAACCGTACTTTACCAGTAACTTATATTTTCTTCCATAGGAATCCATTGTCTGGTTTTCAGCAGAAAAGTTTCAAAGTGTCGATTTTCACAAACTACAAATATTCCTTAAAAATCGCCTGTATGACTTAAACGCATTCTTTCAACTGTTTACAGGAGATGCACCAGTGCTGGATCCAGGATCCAACACTGAGTAAGAAAAAGTAACGATAACAGTTTTTACCTGCTAAGTGAATTTCCTTCCATAGGATAACATTGGTGATTCTATGAGAAAAAGTTTCAAAGTGTCAACTTTTAAAATACAATAATATTCCTTAAAAATCACTACTGTAACCAAAACGCTTTTACTCAACTGTTTACAGGAGATGTCCCAGGACTGAATCTAGGATCCAGTCCTGTGGTTAGAAAAGTAATCCATAAAGTAACTAATTGCATTTAACTAGAAATTCACATTGAGCTGAATGTTGCATTGTGTTTGAAAATGTGTTGCCCATTGCAACAACTGTAACTACTGTACTTAAAAGTCTATTGCCTATGTGCAAAGTATTTAAACTAAAGTAATTCATTCTGAGAAAGTATTTTTGTAATGTATAATGTAATTACAATGTAATTTAAAAATAAAATATGTAAAAAAATTGTTTCTAAAAATGTAGTAAATCAGTATGAAAAAATAAATATAACAATTAATACATTTAAAAATTGTCATTTACAAAACCTTTGAAATTCACTGA
>CAWUFW010011758.1:0-290000 GCA_963921515.1 Calotriton arnoldi
CCCCTTACGCCCGCCTTCATCGGGGAGTCTGATGTAGACGGCCGGATTTTGACCCCTACATGCGTGAGTGGGGAGGATTGGCCTAGCCATACATTGGGGAGCTGTTTTTCTTTTTTGGCTGATGAGAGCGCGCCTCTACACCCTCCCCCTTAGGCCGCTGCTTCGCAAGGAAAAAAGCACTTACTCGGGTGGGCCTGATCTTTGGGCAGGTGAGGCCTGCTTGGACATACCGAAGGGCCAATACGCGTACGCTGGGACTGTTGTTCTACATACTACTACGGTGATGGTGCCATTTTGATGAGGTACAAGGCCGCTGCATGGTGGATTGACGCTACTGTCTTGCCGCATTCCAGTTTTGGCAGATTCCTCCTTTGGCATTCAGCAGCCCTGCCCGCCTGCCTCCACACCTGTACACCACGCATCGCCACAGCCTATGCCGTCGCTGCCGCCTGGGGCCCTGGAGGGACGGGGCCATAGGCTGTTCACAAGGGGCCGCTTCACCCCTGGTCCACATCCTGAGAGACCTCTGCTGATTGTACACCGCTGCAGGGGCCAGTGCACATTAGAATCGTTGCCCAACCTACTACAGTGATGATAGCGTCATCTGTAACAGAATGAACAGATGCTGCATTGTGGTCTGACTCCTGCTACCTTGCTGCTTTCCAATCCTGGCATGCACCTCTTTGGCGTTTGACAGCCCTGCCTGCCTATCTCCGCATCTGAGAACCGCATACCGTCACAGCCTCTACTGACGCTGCCGCCTGGGGTCCTGGGGAGGAGACCTCGGACGTGTCATCATCGCCTGCCTCACATGCTTGGGGACGCTGTCCACAAAGAATCTATTTGCTCCCAGTCCGTGCCCGAGCCCTTCTGTCTGGGCAGACATACCTTGTGGATCGCATACACACCTGTGACATTGTGGCAGCTGTTCACCCTGCGGGAAGATGGGGAAACCTGATGGGCGACAACCCAGACTCACCTTTGAAAATAAGAAGGCTTCCACCAGATCCACCTCTGCAGATTCCGGGTCAAGCAGTGCGGAGCAGATCCCGGCGCCTTCGACCTCCTCTGGAGATGACGTCAAGACATTGCTCCTGGCCGTTCAGCACAGCCTCTCTGACCTCTCCGGGAAAATGGATACTATGAACACCCGATTAGAGTTCCTGGTTCAGAAAGTTGATAAGCACGACGGTCAGTTGAAAGAAGCCGAGCGTCAAATCTCTGAGACTGAAGATGCCACCTCGCAGATGCAACAACAGATGTCGCAAATGGATAAACTTCTTAAAATAATCGCAGCCAAGAATGAAGACATCGAAGCGAGAAGCCGCCGGAACAACATTCGCATCCTCGGTATCCCTGAGAGTACGAACACAGGGCGCATGGAGGACTATGTTGAATGCCTCTTAACTACTACGTTTGGCGCTGACTCCTTTTCACCACACCTGGTGGTGGAGCGTGCTCATCGCTCCCTTGGCCCTCGACCGCCGCCGGGTGAGACTCCCAGGCCCAGCATAGCTCGGCTTTTGAATTATCGTGACCGCGATGCAGCATTAAAAAAGGCCCGAGAGCAGAAACTGCTACAATATGATGGCACCACGTTCAGCATATATCCAGATTTTACAATAGCGGTACAGGAGGTGCGCCGCAAATTCCTCCCTGTTAAACAAAAACTGCGCAAAGCCAATATACAATATGCCCTCATGTACCCTACACGCCTACGGATATCGAGTCATGGTAAAAATATCTTCTGCACGAATCCACAGCAAGTGGAGGATTTTCTGAAGGCCAACCAGAGGCGTTCCCCGAGCCGGGGGCATTTCCCGGTCCCCTTCTCCATCCTTTGACTGACCAGCAACTTCATTGAACTGGACTGCATTGACTCTGGGAACGCCTTCTCACCCTCGAAAGTTTCGCTATGGAGATTCCCGTTGGGGGCGGAAGACGTCGCCTTGACTTCTACACTGCTGGGGGCCGGACTCGCTCCCCACGCTGAGACTCCCACCCCATGAGATGATCACGGACAGCTAAGTGCCCTGTTAGGCTTTGACTCCTTCTGGTGGCCGCTAGTCCAATATATGTTGTTTTCCTTTTCGTCCTTAGGTAGATTGGTACTATGCATCACCAGGCACCCTTCCCCCCCCCAACGTCCTCCCACACCCGTCACTTCGTAGCGATTGGGGACTGCGCAGCTGATGGAGGTATTGGGAACGGGAAGGTTTATGGCCCACTGGCGCCCCCTTATGGGAGATGCCCTGAAGTGTTCTGTTTTCCTTGTTTTTTATGATCATTTATTCGTGTTACTCCACTGGGCCTCATTGGCTCTAGCGGACTGTCAACATAGTTTGCTGGGTTTGGGTGGGCGATCTAATACCGGCACGTTTGGGGTGCTGCTGTGGGTGGGGGTGGGTTTGGGATTTATTGACTGCGCCAATATAGACATTCAGACGATGCCATCAGAAAAAGATGTTGTGTTGAGAATGTTGAGCCTGCTCATTTTGTATTTCATGCAACACCATACACTCACGTTTATATTCAAGATTGTGCAGATGTTTAAGTTATCATTGGGGATGGGGATGGTTTCGTTAATAGCAACTTGCCTTGACACTAACTCATTATGGGTTTTAATCTCTGTTTTTCTTAGGGGGGGTGGCTGGGATGGGACTGTTCTTTATTGTTCTGCTGCGCATTTGGAAACTGCTGCTCGACATGTAAATTCTGTTATTGCTCAGCACACTCACTCGTACATGAGAGGACATCATACTCTTCAATACCGACACCCTTGTCAAATACACTTTCACCCTTTATTATGACAGCACAATCTGATCGCTCATGCATCAAACTGCTCACATGGAATGTCAGGGGTCTCCGAGACCCGCGTAAACGGAGGTAGATCTTAGCGTACCTAGACAGACACCACGTACAAATCGCTATGCTCCAAGAAACTCATATAGATCCTCGTCGCCCTTCCTGCTATGGCAGTAGGTGGGCCTCTGCCCACGCATTCTCCTCCTACTCGACCTACTCACGGGGCACACTCATACTAGTCAAGAAGAACACGCCATTTGTATTGGGCGGCACATACTCTGCATGCTCTGGGGAATGCTGGGTACACAATCGGTCACGTTCGTCTGTAGCTATGGCCCCAACTTAGATGATCCCGACTACTTCACCTCACTCTGGGGACAAGTACTCAAAATCGGCTCCACACATGTTGTATGGGGGGCGATCTCAACACAGCTCTATGTCCTACCTTGGACCGTTCCAACCCCCTTCCTCACCACTATACCAATACTTGGGAGGCCTTATCGGGGTTAATTGCAGAACAGGAACTGGTGGATGCATGGCGTTATGCCCACCCCACTGATAGGGAAGGCACATTTTACACAGCAGGACATGCCACGTGGATCCCGATTGGATTATTGGATTTGCTCACGTGGAGTGGTTCCCTGGATTCGCTCCGTTAAGCACCTGGCCTGCACGTACTCGGATCACGCACCGGTTTACTTAGAATTAATCCCCCCTAACTCAATTGACACCCTGCGCTGCTGGAGACTGGTGCCTGAGGCGCTGTTAGATACCGTCTTCCAAACCGAATTAGGGGAAGAGATTGCAGACTTTTTTGCCAGGAATAAAGGCTCAGTTGATCACGTGGGCACATTGTGGGAGGCCTTTAAGGTCAATGTCCGAGGCATAGGTATATACAAAAGTTTTGGAGTACTCCGTGACATTAGAAGAAGCTTGCACCGTTTGGAGACTGAAATCAAACAGCTGGAAGCTGACATGTGGTCTGCTAATTCGGGTGCTCAGCGAGCTGCGCTCCGCGAAAAACTCACGGACTATACTGCTACAGCAGACTGTGAAGTGAAATTTAGAGGCAAATACTTTGTTGTTCGACGCTACGGAGAGGGCGAAAGACCTGGCCGTGCATTGGCAAGCACTATTAAACAACCACGCTTCTCCAACTACGTGTTGGATGTGATTGACAATGCAGGGACCCGCCATAGGGATAGTCTCGAAATTCTAAACACATTTGTCTCTTACTATGCGGATCTCTATAGTTCAAAACGCACCTCCCCTTCTGACTTTACTCCCTATTTAGAAGACATAGCTCTTGGGTGGATAGGTGCCTCGCAGCGTGAATTCTTAGCGGCTCCATTTGAGGATGATGAGCTGAGGGAAGCAATCATGCAGATGAAGTCGGGGAAGGCACCAGGATCTGATGGCCTTCCCATCGAGTTTTATAAGACCTACATTGACCAGTTGCTTCCAGTACTGAAAGAGGTATTTCTCGAAGCCTGGGAGTCACGAATCCTACCTGCCTCGATGAGAGAGGCGCTAATCACGTCATTATTAAAACCAGGTAAACCCGCAGACCGCTGTGAGTCCTACAGGCCTCTCTCTCTTATAAACACGGATGCAAAAATACTTGCGAAATTAATAGCGAACCGCCTTAGCCTCCTGATGGATAAATTGGTTCTCCCGGACCAAGCAGGGTTTATTCCCGGGAGAGCGACATCACACAATCTCAGGACACTGTTTTCTATCTTGCAAGCGATAGATCCTGGCTCGCGCTGGTAGCTGTATTCCTAGATGCATCTAAGGCTTTCGATTCGATGGAGTGGGACTATCTTTTCACTATTTTACAAAACATGGGGCTGCCTGCGAGCTTTTTATTCTGGATCAGACTCCTTTACACTTCACCAACGGTGAAAGTCTTGATCAACGGACACACGTCATCACCTATCTCTCTCTCGCCACTCGCCAGGGCTGTCCGCTCTCCCCTATCCTCTTCGCCTTGGTAATGGAGCCACTAGCAGCCAGGATTAGGCAACACTATAGCCACACAGACCTACGCTGTCTCCTTCGTCCAATTCTAATTTCGCTATACGCGGATGATGTCACCCTCTACATCAAAGACCCCCGCCAGAATCTGAACCCACTATTGCGCGAATTTGTTAAATTTGGCGGTCAATCAGGTATTCATATCAACTGGTCCAAATCACAGATTTTCCCGCTGACCAGCTCTGCCACTCCTTTCGAGCCTGACTTTCCCATTGTGTGGTGTAATGAAGATGTTAGATATTTGGGGATCTGCATAACAGCGGACCAAGACGAGCTGATGCGACTCAAATATGGGTGCGCAATGGAACATGTCACAGGCTGCATCAATCGTTGGATCACACTTCCCCTGACCATGGCTGGTCGTATAACCCTTATCAAAATGGCTATACTTCCCAAATTCTTATACTTATTCCTTAATATTCCCTATGACCACGGAAGGCATTTTTTCGCTACTCTCCGATCGGAGCTGATTAGATTAGTGTGGGGCGGAAAACAGCCGCGTATCCAGTGGGACACGCTTGTGCGGCCTTATGCGCATGGTGGCTTTGACGTGCCGAACTTTGAATTATATTACATAAGCGCTCAGGCACACTTCGCTCATTTCTGGTTTAACGCACCCCGCTATACTTCACACGTTGCCACTGAACATTGGCTTGCAGATCCAATCCCACTGGATGGCATCCTTCTCTCTAGAGTTGCACCCCGTGATCGATGCCCCACTTCTGTAGACTGCACGATCAGGGCCTGGTCCCGCATCTTGGCTCGTACGCCTGAGTCCTGCCTCTATTTCCCTCTTCTACCACTCACCTACCATCCAGAGGTGTCGTTGCTACAAGAAGGTATTCTTAAGAAAGTTGCGCGTGCACGAAATATTCGCTGCTGGGGAGACCTGTATGTAGGTGGCAAGTTCCGCACTCTCCAACAACTATGTCATGACCCCCCACCTTCTACCATGGAAACTTTTTTATATGCCTGCCTTCGTCACGGCATCCAAGCGAGCCACTCCACATACCCTTCTGAGCCAGCAACCTTTGCCCCACTGCACCAGACCTTGCGCGCATCCTCTGCCTCGCACTTAGTATCCATACTATATCATACGTTATATGCGGACGCTGTCTATCCCCCGAGCGCAGCCCGTGCTAAATGGGCGGTGGAACTCGGTCAAGACCTCACTGACGAGCAGTGGTTGTTCTGCTGCAAACAGACGGAACATGTCTCCTCCAATAGCAGACTTCGCATTATTCATTATCGATTCCTCCATCGCAGTTATTACACTCCAGTCAGGCTCCACAATCTTGGTTTACGGGACACACACAGATGCGATAGATGCAAAGCAGAACATGCAGATTTCCTACACCTTGCTTGGGGTTGTCCCGAGGTAGTTGCCTATTGGCGACAGGTCCTCACGGCCCGCGACTCTATGACGTCTGCACCTATCTCCCGGTCACCACTCATAACTCTCCTTGGGTACACTGAACATGTCCCTGTCAATCGTTGGAAGTTTGTGTCCTTTTGCCTTGTGCTAGCTAAGCGGCGAGTGGCCTGCAGATGGGGCCGGGGCCGGGCACCTAAATTTAAGGACTGGCTGGGAGACCTGATTCTCTGGCAGGACCAACTCTGTACATATGCTGAATTACTCCCTCACTCCTCACGTCCTCGCGAAATCTGGGCCCCGCTACAGACATACCTGCTAGAACACCCGCTTCATGCTATGGACGGGTGACCTGCTCACACTGCCCCTCGGACCTATTCACATTTGTGCGCACTCTGACCCTTGCTTGTGCCGGCCTTGTGGACTACGCCCTCTCTTCCCCCCCCCAGGTGACCTGTGCTCGATCCCCCCTGACATCCCGCATATACTGGCACTTGTCCTGGTGACTCTTTGAGCTGCTTCCTTACTCTTCCATATGCCCACTTACTGGCCTCTGGCAATGTGTATTTGTCTCCATTGATTGCTGTCACTTGTTCTTCTTATGCCTGGTGTCTTTTGATTTGTGATATTGTATTACTGTCCGTGATATGGCTGTATATCTGCTGCACCTGCTGAGAACTTGATTGTATGTCAATGTTGAACATTTCAATAAAATCAATAAAAAAATAAAACAAATAAAAAAAAGGTGTCATTAGGCCGCCAGCAGATAAAAATACTATCTAGTTAGATTGCTAAACAGTTTTATTATAAAATATAATTTCTCTAGATATCATGCATGCCCTAAATAAATTCCCTGTACTCTTATTTTGCCAAAATGTGGTTCCCCAAATACATTTGTTATTTATATTTTCTTTCCAGTATTGATATCCTTGAACAGCAAGTGAATCAATAGACTGTGCAGAATGAATGAACCTGTGATTTGTGATCAGAGGTTTTTTAAGTCTTTCTGGTTCTTGAAAATAATAAAAAGCAGATGGCTCCAACCTATCATTACTGTTAAAATTAAGGTACCTTCTCTGGAAATGTATGGGGCTATTTATGGGCGGGGCGCTGCTTGTAATTATATATATCTGGAGGGGCATTCATTCAAAGTTGTACCCAGTGAAGAAAACAAAAAAGCTCTTGGTGATTGATTTTCAAGATTTAAAAAGGGATCTTCATTGTCTAAATTGGCATAAGTACTCAAAACATACATCAAATGTTTAACAGCATGTATGTCCCATGAATTTGTAAAGGGTAACCCTGGGCGGAGTTCGCAGAGTTGCACTACGCGGAACACCGCGAAGTGCAAAAAAAACTCTGCCGCACTACGCGGAGCTCCGCAAGCGGCGGAGTACTATAGAAAAATGCCGTTCGCGGTGATTGCACAGTGCCGGATGCTTGTCCGCACTGTGCAATCATCGCGAACGGCACCATGCACAGCGCAAGCGGTGCCTGCTTTCTTTTTCTGCTGCTCGAGTAGATTTTTACTTGAGCGGCAGCTTTCTCAACGCGAACGGGCTGTTTCTCAACGCGAGCAGTCGCGAGCATACGCAAACACTCGCAACGAGAAACCTGACCTCCCCGCGTTGAGAAATCTCGCCGGGAGGTTGATTTTCCACGCTCGCACTCGCCAACTTGATGTTGGCGATCGCAAATGAGGAAAAATCTCGCCGGGAGGTTGATTTTCCTCGCTCGCGGTCGCCAACTTGAGGTTGACGAACGCGAGCGAGGTAAAAAACTCCGCTCCGCGGGGCTGAGTTTTTCGGAACTCCGCGATCTCCGCGTAACGCAGAGTGCAGAAAACTCCGCAAACTCCGCGAGCGGAGCGGAGTTCACCGACCAGGGTTAGTAAAGGGACCAGAAACTATATTTTCATCCAGGGAAACTTTCAAAACATATGGAATTTGAATAATTTCTTGAACCAATAATTTGGTAAGTAATCTTTTCCCAAACTGCACCATTCAACACAGTGGTGTTCACAGCATGATGATCTTGACCTGCTCGATCAGAAAAAGAACGCATCTGCAATTCCTGAATCAAATAAGCTGGCACTCTCTTAGCAGGAGTATAGATCCCATGTACAAGAAGCAAAACTATAAGTAAGGTTATAATTCACATTAAAAGGGAAAGAACTTCAGTAGCAATCCAAATGTAGGACCATGGTGGAGAAAAGTATCTGTCGCAGCAAGCAAGAAGCCATATTTAGTTCTGATCAACTTGAGATGTGATTATTATTTAAAGTCTGTATCAGAACCATTTTCATTAAGCACAATTTCTTGTGACTGAATCATTTCAGTCGATGTCTGTTGCTCATTATAAACTGCAGTAGTAGTTTCGATGGTTGGAACTGTTAAAATTACTGCATCATGCTCACTTGTTGAAACTGGTAAGCTGGAGACACAGCAGGCTACTCAGTCCCTGGAAAATGGCTCAGAACGTCAGTGCAGCAGTATTCGTCTTGGGATAGGTTTAGAAAATTAGGGCTAAGGTGTTCTGATTTACTCCGGAGGCACTTTGATTTTGTTCAGAGGACCACTACTGACGCCAGACACATAATTCTTTTTAATGTGAGTGATCAATACCTTCCTGTTTTTCTTTGAACTAGGCAATAGTGGCAAAAGCCCCATTTGAGTGCCTTCTACTTAAAGAACTGAAACATGTGGGCTGTAAGATATTCTGAAGACTTATTTGTCATGGACCTTTTCTTGCACTATCTCTCCCACTTTGGGGAGGCACCCATCACAAGCTTTAGGAATCTTAACTTCGTCATTGGCAGATGCAGAATTCTTCACCTTTGAAAATGTAATTCTAGTTTCTTGAATATTCTGCAAGAGAATATATTGAATCAAAGGAACAGATGATTCGGACTTGAGCAATATGTACTATTACAATTATCCCTAGACACACATCTTTCCAGGGACATCAAGATCAGTCAAATACATTGGCTCTCTAAAGAGCCTCTCGTACAGGGTGTGCCCACCTAACACTCCCATAAGCATGTTATTTAGTGTTCTCTGAACCACATACAGGTTATAGAGCCAGCTCAATTTTGTATCCAGTACCTACGCCATCCTGTTTTCAGTGTTTATTGTTTGTGAATTCAGTCGTGTTTTCTCAGTGTTTTCCAAACTTTTGAAATCAATGCATATTCATGTTCATTCAGCTGCTAACCCCTGAAACAGACAAAAACTATGTTTTTTTCAGTGTTACATTTTTTTTGTTTTTTGAGTGATTGTTATAAAACACATATTTAATTTAAAAGAGAAATAATGCTGGGTATATAATGTCTTCCCATTGGCAGTATGTTCAATTGAGTTATGTTAGACTGTTTTAAGCATAGAAAGTCTAGGTATTTCACTGTCAATCAAACTCACATATCACTACTCTCTCACATTTCATTACATTTTACACTCACTCTGTCAGGACTTTTTCTGGTTTACAAGACTATTATTGGATTTTAAAAAGTAAGAGTGCAATATTGAAATGTTTTGTTAAACAATTTCCTGCTTTTCCGCACTCTTTGCCTGACTACATTAAGGTGGTGCTGCTGTTATGTGGACTTTCATAGCTGTCAAGTGTCCCCATCGCAAATGTCTCACTTTGAGTCAGTCTTGACCTTTTAACAGACATCACATTGTATTGTGGAACGTGAAATCTTGCTGTTAACATTGTAACTATGTGCCAACAGCAGTAACGTGCAATTGGGTAAAAAGTCCGGATTAGCTGAAGTTATAACACATAACAATGGGGCAACTTGTAGCTATGAATTTTGTTGGTATGCAGAACATCTTGTGTCATGTTTTCACCACTATCCCATGTGCATAGTGACATATCTTGCAAAGTTGTTTAAAGCCTAGAGTGTTTGGCGGATGACCTGCTATCAATATTTACTGGTTAGAAAAGGGTTTTATTCATTCTGTGTCTAGGGATAATTATAATAGTGCCCAAGATTTTTATGAGCCAGCCATTTCACCAATCTGTAAAAGAATTAAAGAATGGCAAAAGATCAAATATGATTTTAATATTCTCAGATTCTGTACAGAGTTAAAAATAATCAGATAATAATCAGATTAGATCAGACTTAAAACATGCTTCTAAACCGGGCACCTTTAGTTCAAGCATACAAAACTGGAGGAAATAAAAGGAAGAAGAAATAATATTTTAGTGACATCCCTAATTAACAGAACTCATGCAGAATAATCTTAGACTAGTCCTTCTTGCGGCTACCTTTTGTAACAAAGTTACACTGTATTGGCCCCTTCAAAAGAAATAAAACTAACTAATTCTCTCTCACTTTCCTATATTTGAATGGCATTTTAGTTTGTGGTTGTGCAGGTGTTAATCAGTGTGAATGTTTTATGCTGAGGAGGGCTATTTCCCTTTCAGTGAGGTGTTACCAGTTATTATAGGTTTACACCTAAAACAGGATAGTCTACCAGTACCTCAGAGGTCAAAATTTGTTTGTACATAACGTTAATCCGTTCTACAATGCAAATCAATTCTAGGCATAATGCCTGAGAATAAAGCAGTCATACTCCCACAGCAGACAGAGCCTCCATGAGCACCTCAGCAGCGAACGTAGGACCATTCTCTGAATGGTCCCATTGATAATAGACACTGCAAGTCTTTTATGACCACTCAAGCAGTGGCAGTCTTTCGTGGCCAAACCATAAGGAATCTGGATCATCAATCAACAGCAACCAATATATATTTATAGTAGTTAACATTTGGGATTATCCTGATGTGGTAGAGGAAAATTACCCAAAACGTTTATCATAGAAAGTAAGGGGAGCCAGTGCTAGTTTTGCAACAGTAGAGTTTTTTGTCTGTTCGCAAATAATGCATTGCTGCACATATATTTTGGTAAGCTTTGGTAAATATGGCCACCAGTATCGTTGCAATAACATTGATACAGTAGCACTGATTCAGCATGAGCAGAAGTTATCCTGTTGTAATCTACTCTTGTTTACTCATTAAGAATATGTATAACTTCTACTCTAGGTATGAAAACAATAAGAACATTATCTTCAGTAAGGGTGTAGTAAATTTAGTGGGAAAGCCATCAAGAGATTTTTCCACTTTCAATGTAGCCAATATAGCTACCAAAATATTTGCATGAATGTTGGTTTGGGATTGGGTTACTATAGCCACCTGAAAGGTTCGCACTGCTGTGTTTGCAGGGAAGTATGCTGTACAGTTCACTTTACCATGAATTAATTCACTTTTATGGTCCGTGGTGTGCAGTACATTGCCAAAGGAACCTTGTCCTGTAAAACAGTTACCTTTCCCCAAAGATGCTTACTTTGTATTGACTTCCCTTTTTTTAATCTTTGGATCTAGTGAAGAGCCAATATGCTTAATCCATGTTATATCCTTGCATACAAAATTCTGATTCTGATGCAATAGGTGTAGGAACCAATGGTTCAGGCTTCTTTAGTGCAAGTAATATGGAATATATTTCTGCAAGCTGTGCAAGTGCAATGACCTAAAACTGTAGTGTGTGTGAAATGTGTGAGTAGTGCCTGGAAGTCACCTCTTCAAACATTCTCTGCATTCTAGCACAAGCCGCAGAATATTTCCGTTTAGTGGCAAAGGAAAGATGCGCAGAGCCATCCCTTTTAAAACATATTCTTACGCCCATGTATAGATAAAATATTTGCAGTTTGTGGAATTTTTTGTGTGTATTGCAAACATTCTTCTGAGAAAAGTGTAGGATCATATTCAAATTATACATCAGCAGCAGTCAAAGAAGTGGCAAACTGCTCCTAACATTGGTGAAGAGCGCAAACATCAGGTATACTTACATTTGTTGCTGTTTCTAGTGCAGGAGTAGGAGAAACTATAATGATTTGTTTCCCCTACAACAAATGGTGCTCTTTCAGTATAGATTTCTGGACTGCAGTAAGATGTTCCTCATTTGGAGTAAACCATTCTTCAGCAGAGAAGTACAGCTGTCATCTATAAGCTATGGGAGTTGTTTGACCTTTGTTGCACACTACCTATGTGTAGCCTGAGGTGCAAGGAATAACCCTAAAGAAGAGGTTTGTTTGGTTATCATGAGTCTTTAAATATATACAGCCAGATTTATATCTTGGTGATGAGAATACTCTGTCGCAATGGCGACAGAGTCTCCTTACCACCAAAATAACGGTCCGCCCGCCCAATTTATATACAGGTGAGCCATTGACTACACTGAGACTACTCTGCCTCCACCATGGTTAACCAACCTTCAATGGCCAAATAGAGTTTTATGAACTTAAAGGTCAGTTTTCACTGCCTGTCACCACCAGGAAAACCCTGGTGGTAAGGGGCAGTGAAAACTGTCTTATGACCTTCTCACCATGGGAGGTAACTCACATGGCGAGAAGGGCATTATATATATTAGCTACTAGTGGTCACCAGTAGGTAGTTATAGTTAGGACCATGTTTCCATAGGAAAAGCGCTCTTTGGCGCCATTTGACAAATCATCTTGTACATTTCCTAAAATAGTGCTCCACTGAATCTTGTTGTGCATGGTAAGTTTTGGGGCGATCAGTCAAGCGGGGGCCGAGAAAAAAGGAGCATCAAAAAAATTGTATTTCCCATGTTAAATCCCATAGGACATTTAGTCGAAGCTAGAGCACAAACCACTGGATGGAATTACCCCAAATTTGGCAGAAAGGTAGATTTGGTTACATAGATCACACTTTCAGTTATTTGGTGTAAATCCATTCAGTAGTTGTTGAGAAATTTAAGAAAACAAAGTTAGTGATATCTGTGAGGCCGTGGGGCACCCCTGAAGCCCTGGGGACCGCCACCGCCCGGGGCAATTCTTTCAACATAAGGGGGGGCGTGTGGCTACCCTGAAGCCCCGGGGACCACCACCTCCCCAGGGTTGTGTACTGCAATGGAGTGGAGCCGTGCGGCACCCCCTCCTGGAGACATAAATTGCCCTGGGGAATGCCACCCCCCAGGGCCGGCTCCTGCTATGTCCCGGGGTGCCCACCCATGAGACATAGCTGTTTGCTGTGGCTTGGTGGGAGCTTTAACCGCTTCCATCAAGCCACAGCAAACACTCTGCTTCCAAGAAGCGAGAGCAGGGAAAATGTTCTTTCTTGCTGGAAGTGGAGCATTCATCTGTTTCCCTGCAAGCTGTCAAGTGAGCAGGGAAACAGACGAATTGCTTTCAGACACAAAGAGCTGCATGTTTAGCAGCTCCTTGTGTGTGAAAGCAATGCCAGCTCCTGCAGGAGGCAAAGAGCTGGCCGGGACTGAGGCAAGCCTTCGGCACCCCCGTGGTCCCAGTGCAGACTTGGTGCACCCAGGACAAATGGCCGGGCCCTGGGGATGGGGTCCCTTGGGCCGAAATCAGCCAGGGGAGGGGGAACACATGGCCCACCTCCTCTTTTATAAATAAAATAAAAAAAGAAAAGGTCTAGTCCCAGAGCACGGGTGTCCCCTGTGCCAAAATCGGCGAGGGGAGGGGGGCTGAACGGCCCCACTCCCCTACTATAAATTAAAATTTAAAAAGTCCAGGCCCCGGGGGATGGGGTTTCCAGGGCCGAATTCGGCCCAGGGAGGGGGCCACGCGGCCCACTCCCCTAAATTAAAAAAAAAAGGGCCAGCCCCAGGGGAAGTCAAAGTCATCAAATGCTCTGCCCCTTTTCTCACGCACTCTGCAAAGGGGCCTCCTGGTGCACAACTGGTTGGGGAATTAAGTCCCCTTGGCTGCTGAGGGTCCTTGGGGCCAACAACCCCTCCTGTTACCTCCAGTAAGTCCCTTACAGCAGGATTGCTGAGAGGTCATGTGAGGCCCTGCCCCCTTTCTTCACCACTCTGCAAACGCACCTCCTGGTGCACTACTGGTTGGGGGATGAAGTCCCCTTAGGTGCTGAGTGTCCCTGGGGGCCAATAACCCCTCCTGTTACCTCCAGTAGGTCCCACACAGCAGAATTGCTGAGAGCTCATGGGAAGCTCCACCCCCTTTCTCCACCACTCTACAAACACGCCTCCTGGTGCACTACTGGTTGGGGGATGAAGTCCCCTTGGGTGCTGGGGGTGCTTGGGGGCCAACAACCCCTCCTGTTACCTCCAATAAGTACCGGACTGTGGGATTGCTGAGAGATTATCCAAAGGTCTGCCCCCTTTCACCACCACTTTGCAAACGTGCCTCCTGGTGCACTACTTGTTGGGGGATAAAGTCTGCTTGGATGGTGAGGGTCCTTGGGGGCCAAGAACCCCTCCTGTTATCTCCAGTAAGCCCCACACAGCGGGATTGCTGAGAGCTACTGGGAGGCCCCACCCTACTTTCTCTACTAATTAGGAAGTAGAATTTAAAAAACCTTGGAAATTAACGTCCCTGTAAACTTTGTTTTTTACAGTGAATTTCCAAGGTTTTTTAAATTCTATTTCCTAACTCTAACATCCCTGTAGCCTTTGTTTTTTTCAGTGAGAGTTAGGAATTAACATTAAAAAACCTTAGAAATTCACTGAAAAAGACAAAGGTTACAGGGACGTTATAGTTAGGAAATAGAATTAGAAAAACCTTAGAAAGTTACTGGGGAAAAAACAAAGGTTACAGGGACGTTATAGTTAGGCTCAGATTTCACTCATACAAAACCATTGAAATGCAGCAGTTACTGTTACATGAGCTAACTATAACGTACGCCCCCGTAATGCACTGCTTATGACCTCACATATAACATCACTCAAAACATGGTCAGTGACATCACTGATGATTTCACTGGTGATGACATCATCCACAGAACCACTTACACACCCACTTACATCCCCATACAGTCTCTCATATACTTAATCACTCACACACCTACAGAACCATTCACATACCTATTCACATATCCATACAGCTCGTCACACACCCACACTCACATACTGATTCAATCACCCATACTGCCACTCACATGACCACTCACTCACACATACAGCGACCATACAACTTACACAGCCATACAATCACCCATACAGCTACTCACATACCCACTTAATCATTCATACAATCAATCACTCAGACTGCCAGTCACTCACCCATAAAGCATCTCAAGAGACTTATTGACACCCCCATATAACCACTCACCACACACACTCTCACAACCACTTGTATACCCATTCACTCATCCCTACAATCACCCAAATAACCACTCACTCAACCATACAGCCACTCACACAGACACTTACTCACCAATACAGCCACTCACACACCCACTAAGTTAACCAAACACCCACTCAAGCAGCCACTTCCTCACCCATACAGCCACTTACACATCCACTCACTCACCCATACAGCCAATCACACAGCTACTCAGTCACCCATACAGCCACTCACACACCTATGCAGTCACTCACATACCCACTAACACTTCCATACCGCCAATCACACACCTACTCACACACCCATACAGCCACTCAGACATCCACTCACACACTGATACAGACAGCCACTCAGATGAGATATATTAGAAATAGTATGTCTAATTACTAGTACAGAAAGAACAGTAATTTAACTTATACTGTAGCTTAGTATATATCGTTAAGTCTCAGAAATGTTTCGAAACACTTACAGTCACAGGATGATATCATCAGTGTTGGCATTTGAGATGTCACGAGTGATGTTACTGAACATGTCAAGAGTGATGTAATAGGTGAGGTCATACCCAGTGCATTGTAGGGGCATAAGTTTTAGTTAGCTCAGGTAATATATATATTCACTTAAAAAACCGAGAAGTTACAGGGATGTGATACTTAGGAAATAGCATTAAAAAAACTTTTAAATTCACTAAAAAAACATTTGTTACAGAGAAATTATGCTCAGGCTCAGATTTTACATGCACAAAACCATGGAACTGCAACAGTTATACTTACCTGAGCTAACTATAACTTATGCCCCCACAATGCACTGCTTATGATCTTACGTATTATATCACTCAAGACATGGTCAGTGGCATCACTCATGACATGGTCAGTGACATCTCAAATTACATAACTGATGACATCATCCAGTGACTGAGAGTGTTTTCTAAACGTTTATGATTGTTAAACATATATACTAAGTTACTACACAAGTTAAATTAGTATACTTTGTATACTACTAAAGAGTGAAAAGATTTCTAACATATATTGTGTGAGCGGCTGTGTGACTGTCTGCATCCATGTGTGAGTGGGAGTCTGAGTGGTTGTATTGGTGTCTGAGTGGGAGTAGGAGTGGATGTAAGGGTGAATCAGTGGGTGTGTCAGTAGCTGTATTGGTGAGTGAGTGGGTCTGTGAGTGGCTGTATGGGTGAGTGAGTGGATGTGTGAATGGCTGTATGGGCGAGTGACTGGGTATGTAAAGGGGTGTATGAGTGAGTAAGTAGTTGTTTCAGTGAGTGTATGGGCAAGTGAGTGGGTGTAAGAGTGGGTGTATTGTAGAGTGAGTATCTGTGTGAGTGCCTGTATGGGTGACTTGTGAATGGTTGTGCGAATGGGTATGTAAGTGGTTGTGTGGGTGTGTGAATGGTTGCATGGGTGAGTGAGTGGGTATGTGAGTGGCTGTATGGGTGAGTGAGTAAATGTATGAGTGGCTGCATGGACGAGTGAGTGGGTGTGTGAGTGGTTGTATGGCTGTATGAATGGTTGTAAGAATGTGTGAGTGGGTGTGTGAGTGGTTCTGTGGATAATGTCATCAGTGATGTCATCGGTTATGTCATTTGAGATGTCATGAGTGATGTCATCAGTGATGTCACTGACCATGTCATGAGTGATGTAATACTTGATATCATAAGCAGTGCATTGCAGGGGCATAACTGCTGAATTCCTATGGTTTTGTATGAGTGAAATCTGAGCCTGACTATAATGTTCCTGTAACCCTTGGTTTTTTCAGTGAATATATATATATATATATATATATATATAGCTATATCTATATCTATAGCTATATCTATATCTATAGCTATATCTATTTGAATAGAATATATTTCAATCATGTGAAATTGATACAATGTTTACATAGGAATTCTGTAAAGACTTTTAACAGAAGTTAAACAAAATGAAACTAAAATGTAATCAACTGGCAATTTATTTTCTTTTATGTCCATTATTGTCGTGTCGTGTGTGATGCTCAAGTTTCCGCAAAATGACTTGACCGAGTGAGGTGGTCATGTATCCAAGACCCTGTGTGTGGTCGAAACGCGTTATTTTTTCTGCTTGATTAAAAAGAATACCTTTTCAACTGCAAGCCAGAGTGGCTCATGATTTTGATTTTCTGCCGGAAGAGTGGAACTTCTGTACACTTGAATATATATATATATATATATATATATATATATATATATATATATATGTATATATAAACAAAACAACAGTTGTGGAGCGAGCATGGTGGTACATGGACAAATAGGGGATTTATTCATTGATAAACCCCGCGTGACACGTTTCGACCATATGACGGTCTTGTTCACGCACGGTGTATGGTCTGTTGGGCCACGGCAAAGAAATCTATTTCAACAGTTGGCAAATTTTGCTGCTGTTTTGTGGATGTTTGGGCTGCTTTAGACCCAGTTGCCCCCGCGGCTATCAGTATAGTGTTGGAGGAGTATGAGAAGTACAACGCGGTGGCCCCCCCAAGCGATAGTTATTGCCACTGGGTAGTGATCTTTGCGAGGGGAGAGAGGAGGCAGCATGGTGCTGCCTGATAAGGGTACAGACAGGGGTGTGAGCTGGATCAACATTCCCAGGAGAACAGTGGCGGTACAGAGTCCATCGCCAATTTGGGGCATTATTGAATGTTTGGATTCCATCATCACTGCATGTGGCACCACGATGGACTGCGTCAACCATCATGCCGTTCCCCTGGCATTTAAAGCGCAAGATACATACCTGCATTAGGAGGAGGAGCCGAGAGACTACTTTAAAGGGAGTGGTCTCCGAGTCAAGACGAACCAACCAGCCTGTGAGACCGGCACTGATGACGGCCATTTTCGGCTAGAAACGCGTCTGCCCAAGCGTTTCACGGACTACATAATTGCGCTGGAAGTATGCTCAATAGATCCCTGTGTCTGTACCCGGAGCGGTGTCCTGCTTGCTTTTGTGAAGGTGAGCAATTGGTGTGGAAGGATATATATATATATATATATATATATATATATATATATTTATATTTATTTATATATATGTATATATAAACAAAACAACAGTTGTGGAGCGAGCACTAAGGCAAAAACATGGTGGTACATGGACAAATAGGGGATTTATTCATTGATAAACCCCGCGTGACACGTTTCGCCCATATGACGGTCTTGTTCACGCACGGTGTATGGTCTGTTGGGCCACGGCAAAGAAATCTATTTCAACAGTTGGCAAATTTTGCTGCTGTTTTGTGGATGTTTGGGCTGCTTTAGACCCAGTTGGCTGTGGCATATCGTGGAACAAACTGAATTGCTTTAATATGGTTCATGACCTGTTATACAAGATTGTTAGACCTGCCATCCTTAGGGCGGTCTTCCCCCAAACATATTCTCTGCTTTTTTGCTGTATCTTTTTGTTGGCATTAAGACTCTGAGCACTTTACCACTGCTAACCAGTACTAAAGTGCATGTACTTCTCCCGTAAATACGGTGACACTGGTGTATAGATGATTGGCATATTTAGTTTCCTTATAAGTCCCTTGTAATGTTGTGTACCATATTTCCAGGGCCTGTACTCTAAATGCTACTAGTGGGTCTGCAGCACCGGTTGTGCTGCCCTCACAAGTAGCCTTTCAAACCTGTCTCAGGCCTGCCATTATAAGACCTATGTGTGCAATTTACTGCCACTTCGACTTGGCATTGAAAATCACTTGCCAAGCCTTAAACTCCCCTTTAATTACAGATAAGTCGCCCCTAAGGTAGGTCCTGGGTAGCTCCAAGGGCAGGGTGCTGTGAAGCTAAAAGGTAGGACATGTACTACTAAGTTTTACATGTCCTGGTAGTGACAAGCTGCTAAATTTGATTTTTACTACTGTGAGGCCTACTCCTCTCATAGGCTAGCATTGGGAATTCCTTAAACCACATTTAAGCTGTAATCCCTGATTAGAAAGGAATAGCTGCATCATGTTTACTATCTTTGGAATTGTAATGATACATTCTCCTTACTGTCAAAGTTGGATTTAACATTACTGTTTTAGAAATGCCACTTTTAGAAAGTGGACATTTATCTGCTCTTACTGCTCTGTGTGCCTTGCAGCCTGTCTCCAATTCACATCTGGGGTGGATGACAGCCACACTTTGTGCATTTCCTCTAGACAGCCACAAACACAGGAAGGATGGGTGTGACAGAGAACTCACTGTATTCATCTACATTCTGATAGCTCTTCCTGGGCAGGAAGAGGGAGCTGACACATCCGAATAGGCAGTGTCCTGTGTCCCACACAAAGGGCTGATTATACCCTACAGATAGCCTGGCAGACATGACTGGGATGAAATGGGACTTGTGCACTTCAAAGGCCTGCTTTGAAGTCACCCCCACTTCAAAGGCACATTTCGGTATAAGTACTGGGGTTCTGAGCCTACCAAGACAGTACACTACTGGACCTGTGAAGAACTCTGGCAGGAGTAAAGACTACTGTGCTGCAAGGATTGCCTATTCCTGACTGCTGCTCTGAAGGAAGGATGACTTTGCACTGATCTGAACTGATTCATTGCCCTTCGATGCCGATGCAGGAGCCAGTCGATGACATCTCTTCGACGGACGGCACGGCTCAATGACGACATACAGCGCAGCTCGACAAAGACGCTGTGCCTGCATTGTGAAGGGGTTCTTTATCGCTGGCGTGAATTAGCGCTGATGCATCGAGACTTCGACATTGATGTTTTGATCCATCCAAGGTACTTTATCAGTGGGACCTGCTTGAGTCCTGTAGCCAGCCTGCCCTCCATTGAGGTTGGCCTAAAGTTTGGATTTGCCCCGGTCCAGCACGACCTCAAGTAACCCGCATAGAGCTATTGACTATTTTTGGTTTATTCCTTAAAAATTCATAACTCTGGTTCTACTTATTGGGGTTTTGTCATTTTGATCTTGATGTATTCATAAAACTATTCTCTATTTTTCTAAACTTGTACAGAGTATTTTTGTGGTGGTTTCATTGTGCCACTGTGTGTGTGTTGTAAATATACTTTACACATTGCCTCTTTAGATAAGCCTGACTGCTCTGTCCCAAGCTGCCAGAGGGTGAGCACAGGTTATCTTTTGGTGGGTATCTAGCTTACCCTGGCCAGGATTGTGGGCCCTACGTGGACAGGGTGCATACCTCTGCCAACTAGCGAACCAATTTCTAACAATGATCCAACGGTTGCATTCCAGAAACTGGATTTAAGTAGATCTTAGTGGACAAGGAACACTATCGGAAAAAAACCCTGCTCAAAATGGTCTTCAGCAGGGTTTCATCTTAGCGCTCCTTCTATACAGTCTTTTTTATTTCTGATCTTCCAAGTATGTTATCAAAGACAAACTCCTTTTTCCTGAAAATCAGAGTGTCCCATGTCTTATGTATGTGAACAATCTAGCCTTAATGAATAATACTCCAGTTGAGCTGCAGCATAAACTTAAAACTCTTAGGGCCTGATTCACAGAACTAACTTACGTCAAAAACGTAAAGTTAGTACTTTTTGGTATTCACAATATACACTTACTCCTAACTTTACTACTCCTAAACTGAGAAAAATCCTAACTTTAAGACTTTCGGTATTCACAGAAGGCATTTAGGAGTCCTAAAGTTAGGACTACTAACTTCTGCGAATACCGAAATGAGTAAGTTCATTCTGTGAATACCAAAATGAGTAAGTGTATTCTGTGAATACCAAAAAGTACTAACTTTACGTTTTTGACGTAAGTTAGTTCTGTGAATCAGGCCCTTAATGATCATTGTGAGTCTAATTTACTTACTGCCAATGTGAATAATACATTTGGAGTTTTTGCAGACAGGTTACTTTGTCAGATACATGATGGATATACAGTCCTCCATATTACAAGTGCATTATATCCAAAAATATTTGTGATTGAATAACCTCTCTTCCGAGCTCTAAATCAGGCCCAAAGACATTTTATTTTCTGTAAGGGAATTAAGAACTTTGTGGCTGATTTACATGTTGGTTGAGAGAGAACTTCATTGGAATGATGATGGAGTTCCCTCTTCACCAACACAGTGGTCCGACCACCCAATTTATATGTGGGCGGACCAAAGGTTTGGCTACGGCAGTGACTATTTTGTCAAAGACAAACTTCTCCAATGGCCCGATGGAATAAGGGCTGTCAGATAATTGGCTATGTGTCTGTCCACCCAATTAAGATTTGGCTGGCACATATCTGTTTTTTGCTGTCCATCACTGCCAGGCAAATCCTGGTGGTAAGGGACAGTAAAAAACAAAAAAGACCCCACCTACCATGGGGGAAAGACTCTCATGGTGAGGGGGCAATATCTTTCTTATTTTCAAAATGTTTTGAGATTTACATTTCGAAAATAAAAATGAAACCAGTTTGGTGCAGAACTCCGTCATGTTAATGGAGCCCTGCACCAAACTGTGAAAAGTACTGACAGGGACCATCATGATAGTGGTTCCTGTCAATGGTTTACAAATGACCGCCAGCTTGGTGATCATCTATAAATTAGGCAAACAGCATCTCCATCAGGGCAACAGAGTCATTTACTCCATCACCCTGGCGGAAAAACAGGCAATCCATCTATAATTAAATTGTGCCCTTTGGTTGATTTCTTAATAAGGCTCATTTAGAGCAGTCATTGTCTATAAGTATGTAGGGCTCATTTTTGGTAACAGCTTGAATGGCACAAAAATGTTACCACAGTCAATACTCTTAAGAGGCTTAATGTTCGTTCTAAAGAAGGTAATTCCAAGTAAATAAATTCCACAGGCTCTTTATGGAACAGTACTGCTGCCTCTTCATTATAGAGTAAGCTTGGAGAATTTGGAATGTATGTGGGCAAAGAAGCTTTTTAATATCCTAGCTAATTCAATATCCAAGCATAATAAGGCTAATGCTAGGTTTGACTTCTTGAGATTTTAGTCAGAACATCGATACACTCTCTGTAAGAATACAAGGCATGCACAGAATTGCTCTGGCGAATTCTCTTTCCAAATTGCAAATTTTGCTTCTAAATCTGATTCAGTCATTGATGTTACTAACAGGGATAGGCTATTCCAAGTGGCAAAGATAAAAGCACTTCTTAATGAAAGGGTTAGAGAAGTCAGTCAATTAATTGATAGGAATTATTTGTTCACTAAAAGATCTGCAATGCATTCTGTCAAAAGTATGGGAAACGAAGGAATTTTTCCCAATTTTCCCAAATTCCAGACAAAAGTATAAGGAATCAAGGGGCATATTAGCAAGACCGGCGATAAAATTATCGCCGCTTTAGCGGCAGGAAACTGCCGCTAAAACGGCGATAATGGGCTTGCTAATATGCGTATAGAATTCAATAGAAGCCCAGGTTAGATGTGCAGGACATCTAACCTGGGCTTCTATTGGAATTCTATAACGCATATTAGCAAGCCCATTATCGCCGTTTTAGCGGCAGTTTCCTGTCGCTAAAACGGCGATAATTTTATCGCCGGTCTTGCTAATATGCCCCCCAATTTTACCAATCTGCATAGGTATTGACCCAGGGTGGAAAATACTGGGGAACAATTCATTAAAATAATGATTGTTGTATATGTGATTTGAGAGTACAGTTTTGATAAAGTAATTGCTATTGCAAAACATATTAATGTCATTTAGAAGAGGGCATTCTTCACCCTAGATCAGGGGTCTTGAAACTGGGGGGCGGTCCCCTCTATGGGGGACTCAAGTGATCCCGGGGGGGGGCGCCAGGCTCTGGCAAAAAGAAGCATTATGCTGATAACAGTGCTTTGTTTTCAGCGGGGAGGGGGTTGAACGAGCGTCAGTAAGCCTTGTAATGGGCCATCACTAACATCTTTTGTCCTTTATATACTGGCTGGGAGAAAGTGTGAAAAGGGAAGGGACTCCAAATATTCTTCAACCCCCATCCCCATTTCTACTAATCACACTGTGGATACTTTTACACGTTAGTAAGGCCTACCTGACCAGAATAGCATGTTTGGCAATCATGTATTTGATTGCATTTTTAAAATAGTACAGAATTTTTCTACATTGTTTAAATAAGTCTAGACATATTTAAACATTGCCAATTTAATCGAATACTTGTGAAAATTTTTGAGAAGGGGCCACAATTAATATTTTTTTCCAGGGGGGAGCACGGCATCCAAACATTTGAAGACCACTGCCCTAGAGAAAGTTTCTTAGGGACTGTTGATTAATTGAGAAATCTTGATTTATGAGGATGTTGAATACTGTAAGAGTAGAATATATTGGGTTTTTGGTATATGTAACTACCGTACCATTTTTAATTTATGATGTATGATTTTATAGGATATTTTTTTTTATAATTTTCTAATATGCCAATGAGATATATTTCTATGAGATAAATTCTTGGAAAGAGTTTCGCCTTTAAAAATGCCCATTATTTCACCCTTAAATCCACAACAGGTGTATCTCCATGCTCTTGTCTGAGCACCTTCGCAAGCACTGCTAATTGACCTGCTTAGTGCACTACATCCTCAGCACAACCGTCGGCTAACGGTCGATTCTGGGGTGATTTATGAAAAAACTTCCAGTGCATCCACTGATGTTTCCTTTTTTCTGATTCCCAGGGTGGGGGTGAAGTGGCCCCTTCCTGGACAAAATCTATTCTGACTATAACACAGAAACCCTTACACTATGGCACAGTAGTGCTGCGTAGGCACTAGGCAGCACACAGTGTGCCAGTGCATGAAGTGAGCAGAACTGCGATCATGAATCAAAAAGAAGGGTATTAGGATCCAGATTAAGGTCCAGTACCCGTACTCCTCACTATAATTGACACGTCTAATCAGTGTGAATACTTGTTCCTATGTGAAGAGGGTATAGAAAACGTTAAAGAAAAGGTGTGGTTAGGAGATATGGTTCCAGGGGGATCTTCCTTATTTGGAAGTTTTGCCCTCACACACCCATGTGGGTGTCATGCTTCATCATCGGGCGTTTTGCTCCTCGTGGGCCGGCGTTGCAATGTGTTGTAATCTAGTAAGTGAATGATGCATCCTCTCTGTTCTTGCCCTTATGCCTTGCTGCTCAGTCTATGTGATGTCATCAGAATGTTGAGAGTGTTTGAGTGTGAGAAGGAATCAGTTGGTGTGGAAGGGCTGAGCGGCAAGGAGGCTGCTCCTGGTGGGGCATTGTATGAGGCCTAGCATAAGACTTAATATGGATCCTATCTGAAGAATAAAGCTGTGATCCTGAACTACATCACTGGACTACGTATCATTCATTTAATTGTAACACTGGCGACGATTTTAAAGAACCTGCGTGCTACTTCAATGGAGATTGGAATTTTAAAACTGAAGAAACTACAACCTGTGGATTTGAACAAATCTGGCACCCCTAATGCCCCACCAGTGACCATTTCATCGGTCGCCCCAACCAGTAAGTGCCAGTTTGTCTTGGACTTTCCTTCATTATCTTTGTTTTGCCTGTCTTTGCTGAACTGTTCCTGTCCTGTAACATGTTGACAGAGAACATCATCTGTGACCTGGACATTATTTGTGTACTAGTGAGTACTGTACATTTGGCTTTGGCTTAGTTCCTGCTGCCTGTTGGATTTTGGGATCAAAGGTGCCAGTTCCTATCTGCCTACCTACTGTCCACTGCCTGCCTGTCTTGGAAGAAGTCTGCCCTCCTGCTCCTTGGGACTCTCTCGTTGTCTCTCTCTCTTCATTGCCAGTTCTTGCCTGCCTGCCTGCTCGCTACCGCTGCCCACTGCCTCCCTGTCTTTCTGCCTTGGAGGAGTGTTTGTCTTCATTGTCCTGACCTTCTGTGCCCCTAATTCTGTGCCGGTAGTGCCTGAAATCAACATTGGTGAGACTGTTTTTGTCAATTATTTTTTTACCACATTTGAGACTTGTTTGGTCTCTTCAACCGCTCTATTGTTGTTGGATTTAGGGCACGAGCTCCGTTTGGAACACTTGCATTTTCCGCCATAGATTGATTTGAACCAACTGACTTTGTCCCTGCGCGCGCAACCTCACCTGCGGTCTCTTCTTGGGTTCCTACACGACACGCTGTTCATCGAAGGGACTTCTATGACTTGACAAGAGACGCTTTTGGAGCGCCTACGTGCCGTGAGCCATCCGGCTCGGCGTCACAGACGTGCCGCCATCTTTTAGTTGGACCCTGTATGATGTTTCCTGCACTTCTTACGAGGGTTTTCTGCCAACCACGGTACAATAAAGTTAATTGAAACTTTTTCTTCTTCGTTAATGGCAACGCTGGCGATTGTAAACCTCGTTTGACATTTTGGCACATCATCTAGTTGAAGGCCTAGCAGCGCTAACCAAGATGGAGTCGCTGTGCTACACCGCTTAGGATGTGGACAGTTATGTGGAACTTTTGGTGAGGACCTCGGGTGAGAGATCGCTCACCGGAGTATGAGACTTTCTTTTGTTTTAATTTCATGTGTGTCTTATGTGATTATTGTACCTTTCACTGGTACCTGATCCTGTATTTGTATGAGAGGGGGAGAGAGTGTTGTGTCTTTGTTTGGTATATGTATGAATAGAGGAAGAGAGAGTGTAGTGTCCCTGGTCATGTCATGTTCTGAAACTGAAGCTTCTTGCTTGTTTTGGTTTTCCCTCTGAATTGGTAGTTACCTCGTGTGAGGTGTAAGACTGTGCATTACGGGTACGCACATGAGAAGACTTCTTCTTTTGAAGCTTCTCTGACTTGCCTGTTTTGGTTTTACCCTCTGTATTGGTTGTTACCTCGTGTGAGGTGTTGGACTGTGCGTTACGGGTGCGCACACCTTGTGTGAAGTGTTGGACTGTGCGTTATGGGTGCGCACATGAGAAGACTCCTTCTTTTGAAGCTTCTTTGATTTCCCAATTTTGGTTTTACCCTCTGGATTGGTTGTTACCTCGTGTGAGGTATTGGACTGTGCGTTACATGCGCACATGTGAGAGATCTACCTTTTGTGTAGCTTTTCTGTCTTACTTCTATTGGATGTACCCTGTGAGTGGTTGTTGCCTCGTGTGAGGTGTTTGGACTGTGCGTTACGGGTGCGCACATGAGAAGACTACTTTCTCTTTAGCTTCTCTTGATTTACCCTTGTTTTGGTTGTGGTATGTGTATCACCTTGTGTTTAGGGGTTGCATAATTACTCTAGAGTGTACGCCCTCGAGTGTTGGGCGTGCGATTTAAATAACACAACACTTTTGTGTTTCTCTCATCTCCTCAAGATGGGATGGGATGGGGTGTTGGACGATGCTCTTGAAAATTGATGTTATTCTTGTAGCGTTATGTTATTTTTGAAGCTCGTTGACTTTCGTATGTGTGTATGTCCACCTCCGCACATATATTTATTGTCAGTCATATTGCATGTATGTGCTATGATCTCGCATGCTTGTATTTTTACAATTTTGATGAGGGGGATGTGTTGTAATCTAGTAAGTGAATGATGCATCCTCTCTGTTCTTGCCCTTATGCCTTGCTGCTCAGTCTATGTGATGTCATCAGAATGTTGAGAGTGTTTGAGTGTGAGAAGGAATCAGTTGGTGTGGAAGGGCTGAGCGGCAAGGAGGCTGCTCCTGGTGGGGCATTGTATGAGGCCTAGCATGAGACTTAATATGGATCCTATCTGAAGAATAAAGCTGTGATCCTGAACTACATCACTGGACTACGTATCATTCATTTAATTGTAACACAATGCCCCACGGGCCCCGCGAGAAGGCTCTTTGTTGGAGATCTTTTCTTGTATCAGCCATGACGGTGCATGCGGGTGTGTGCGGTATAATGTGTAAGGTGGAGAGTGTGATCTTAAAATTACCCTAAAGGAGATCAAATTTTATTCAGAAACCCTTCAGTAAGGTTAAAAACTAAGATGCGGTAGTGTGCACAAGTTATGATATGCCACTACTCAGTGAGTGTGTTGTAGTGAACTATCGTGGTTTCACTATTCAGGTCGACATGTTTCACGCTATGTTGGTCCAGTACTGGATCCTAGCATTTCTTCAGGACCAAAAAATATGTTCCTTACCCCTGAATTAGGGTGAGCATCTAGAGTCTTATTATACTCAATCCCTGGTAGTGATACAATAGATCCTAGATATCTATGTCATGCTCACCCCAGTACGAATCCAAACTTTCCCTCATAAAAATGTGAGGGAAAGGTGTGTTTTTAGCCAAAGTTTAAGGTTTGGAGGACATTTTTTGTAGGAACATTTTGTGGAATGCCTGAGAGGCACACCACCCTGGACTCCCCTTGGGTGTTTTGTTTTCAGAAATGTGCAGGTTTCATAGGCTTCCCTGGGTGCCTGCAGTGATAGGGACCAAAACCTACAGCCAGCCAAGTTGCAAAAAAAGGGTTGGTTTTGAATGGAAACATGTGATCGTCCATGTTGGATTTTTGGCCCGCCTGTTGTGGGCGTTAGACCCCCACACACAAGTGAAGTACATTTTCATTGAGAGGTTTAGAGGAAAGATGGGTGGTAGGAAAGTTGTCGCTCTCTGCAGATTCCAGAAATTTCCCTCACAGAAATATGAGGAAAGCATGTGTTTGCAGCCAGCGGTTTAGGTTTGCAGGACATTGTGAATAAGAAAACATCATGGGATCCACACGAGGCATACCATCCTGAACTCCCCAGGGCGTCAAGTTTTCAGACTGTGCAGGTCTGGCAGGTTTCCCTGGTAGGGCATCAAATCCACAGCTACCCAAGTTGCAAAAAAAAGAGTCTGTTTTTTGGGTGGAAACATTTGACCTGTCTATGTTGCTTTTTATTTCCTTTTCTGTTGAGGGTGCAAGGCCCATTCACACAGGTGAAGTACCATTTCTATCAGGAAATGTGGGGGAATGCTGGGTGTCAGGAAATTTGTGGCTCCCCGCAGATTCCAGAACTTTCCCTCACAGAAATGTGAGGAAAATATATGTTTTAACCAGAGTTTGAGGTTTGCATGGGCTTCTAAGTAAGAAACCCTTGTGAGATCCACACAAGTCACAACACCCTGGACTAAACTTAGTTTAGGCACAAAATCCTCAGCTACCCCAGTTATAAAAAACAAAAGGGTCACTTTTTCAGTGGAAATATTCGATCTGTCCATGTTACATTTTGGGCCCTTTCCTGTTTTGGATGCAAGGCCCATTTGCACAAGCGAGGTACCATTTCTATCGGGAGATGCGGGGGAATGCTGGGTGGTATGAAATTGGTGGCTCCCCACAGATTCCAGAAATTTTTCTATTGCAAAGTCATCCTGTGTGCCCTGTGCAGCCCCATTTTTGGCTGATTGGTACTTATGGTAACTGACTCTGACTGTCGTCCCTGGGCTCTGTCTAACCAGGCCCAGGGCCAGTACTATGTTGAAAACATTGGAAAACACACACATAGGTGTGGGTACACTATATATTAGGGTACATATACAATTGGCAGGACCTACCGTATAAGGCCCTAGTAGGGAAGGGGGATTAAAACTACCTGTAAGTCCCTAGTATATAATTGGGCATGGTAGTTTAGAGGCCAGCAGCCCTTGACTTGCATGTGTGCACTGCTGAGAGCCTGCAATCATTTTAAAAGCAGCCCTGTGTTGCAGCACTGCTTTTAAATGTAAATTGTGCCCAAACTCGACTTTGGCAGTAGTGGCACTTATAAAGTGATAAACTACAATATGTTGGCATTTTAGGTACCCCAGGGTCTCCCCTAGGTGTCCCAGGGGTGGGAGGTCATGTCACTATAAGGAAAGCCATTATAAAATATATTTTATATGCCCTGGGGATAGAGAAATTACACATTTCACTTTCCCCATTGTAGTAAAGTGCCACCCAAAACGTCATTGGTGCTAGGAGCACTGTAGAGTGAGGATTTACACTATTTTTGCATATTCAGTTACCCTAAAGTCTTCCCTAGGAGTCCTGGGGGGGGCATGTAACTATAAGCAGAAATCTTATAAAAGATGGTTTATCGGCCCTGATGATGGAGAAATTGCATATTGCAGTTTCCCCATGGTAGACGCCTAGCCCCATAGGATAACAAGGCAATAGTTTATGACTGTTTGACTATTGCTAGGAATTCAATTAAGATATCATTCAAGAACTTAGGAGAATGGTATTAATAAATCCAACAGTATGCTATTGTTGAATTTATCCTAAAATATACAGAAAATAAGTTATAAGACTTTCTTGCCTGTAGGACAAAATTTAGCCTTCCTGTGGTCTTCTCTGATTGGTCAGAGTTAACATGATTAGCCAGGCTGCTTTGATGAAGCGATAAGTCGCTCACCCAGAGAGAGGCTATCTGTTGGAGAGAGCTCTGCTACACAGGAATTCCAAAGCAGGGGAGAGGGGTTGTAAAGCATGCAGCTTCAAAGGGGGAATAGGACAGGCAGGTATTGCCAGACCCATCTACCCACCAGCCCCTCTGACCCAGCCAGATGGCAGCCTTAAGGCAGGAACTTGCTGATGGTAGGGGGAGGAGAGCTATGGAATTGAGCCATACTGGAGATTGGTTTAAATCTGTTGAGATTTCAGTCATACTGAATTTTGGAGGAATAGTTCTTTCTGGAAGAAGATTATGCCACACTTTGTAGGAAGTTGTCATGCTCTGGTGTGTTGCCCTGCACCTCATTGGACACTAGTGCTCTCCTGTTTGACACCAGAGACCTCTGAATAAATATGTGACAGGTGCAGAGCCTCTCAGATCTGCTGCTTGAAACCAAAAGAAGAATGTTTGCCAAGCTGGAAACTAGATTTGCACCATCAGGCCCTGCATCCTGACTGACTGCACCTGCTGCATTATCTGGAACAACAGCCCTGTGGATGTACCTTTCTTCAAAAGGATTACATAGTTGACAGTGGACTCCCTGCAAGCTACAGGCTAACAGAGCTCACATAGACCATCACCATCAAGAATCCCCTGCCTGGAGTGCATCCAATGGATTTTGTAAAGCTTTTGCCCAGGTGCATTGTCGGATTTTTGGTCCCAACCTTTCAAGGACCATCTTGGAGCTTCCAGACCCTTGGATTGTGTTTAGGAAACTTTTGACCCTCAAGAGGAACTTCAGGAAGAAGTTCCAGAAGTTTGGAGAAGTTTGGAGCAACGTTGGAAAAAAAGATCCACAAGGGGACTAACCCAACTGCAATAGTCAAGCTGGCAACCTTAAACAGCGAGCCGGCCTGACCTGCTGGTTCGTCCCGCTGAAAGGTTCCAGAAGTCGGACTTCCAGAGTTTGACCAGGAGATTCCTGAAAAGCAAACCAGTGAACCGTCACCGAATCTGGGCTGGTGAAGAGCCTCAAGGGACCCCGGCAGAAAAAGCTCCAGAAAAGTTTCTACGTCCAAACGTACAATTTTGACCAAGGCTTACCGCGAGGGTTATCCAAGCAGGGCTCTATTGCGGTTAGTCTGAAACTTTGACTTTGTCCTGGTCAAGTGAGACCCGGTGTCCCAAAGTGGAACTATATGTTTCTAAGTGCTATATAGTGCTATAGCTTAAAAAAATCATATCTCCTGCTCCCTACTTTGGATTTTTGTCATACTGGTGGCATTTTTAAAAAAATATCTTTTTATTAAAGTTTGCATAACATCGTGCATCCATAAATCAGTAGAGCTCATATCAAATAAAAGAGTCAAGCATTTCATTCCCAGTTGGTTACACATAAATTTCGATATCTCCCCCTCCTCCATGCTCAACATCAGGTGTATCTGTCAGATGTCTAGACCACGGTGGACCCCCTCCCGGAGCGGAGGGGGAAGCACAGATATTGCCCCTGTGCTATGTTCCATTTCCCCCATACCCGGTCCCATTTCTGTGGGCACCCTCTGCTCTGGTAGACTGCTTTTTCTGCAATCTTACACCAATCCATATCTCGCTCCGATTCTACCCGGGTTGGTGGCTTCTGCACCCCCCATCCCTGGTGATATTCCGTTTAGCGATAATGAATCCCAGTGTGGCCCAGAGTTAGTCCGAGCAGTTCATATCAGAGGTCTCCCATACATTAAGTAAACACATTTTGGGTGTTGCAGGTAGGGTGACAACGCTGACCCCGCATACCCCTGCCACTACGTAGTTCTGGTACGTCTGGATGACCGGGCATTCCCAGAGTTTGTGGTAGAAGGTGCCAATCCCTCCACATCTCCTTGTACACTCATCATCAATACTTCTGCCTATCTTAACCAACGAGGTACGTGAGATGTAGGTTCTGTGGAGGATCTTTAACTGGATTAACCTCAGGTGTGATGATATGGCAACTTCCCGCAGGGAGGACAACGCATCTCGCCAGTCCTCCTCCTCTAAGTCCCCTAGGTCTACCTGACAACACCTCAGTACTTGCTGCAGTGGGTCGGGGATGTTGTTGATTATCTTGCGATAGGTGAGTGCAATCATTTTACGGTCTATATGCTCTGTGAGTAACCTGTCCTTCAGAGGCGAAGCCTCCGGCACTTCACCCTCCATTCGGAGCACTGACTTCAAAGCGTGTTGTATTTGTGTGTACCTAAACGCCTCCCCAGCAGATAGTTTGTACTCTCGTTGTAGATTATTTTCCCTTTTTTGACAAGGCCCCCCACTGTTGACAGGTCAATGGTGTCCCATTTATCGAACCCTTGATATCTGATGAGCTTGTCCAGTATCTCAGTATGCCATAGGGGTGTGATCAGAGTGAGTTTATCACACCAGCCAAGTCTTCTTGTGACTGCGTGCCACAGGGCCACTATTGGGCCTGAGAGTTGTTGCCTACCTGGTTTCGTATACACGGCATCTCTAAATCCCCCACTGCCCATCAACCACCTATCCATTTGGCAAGCTGGGTCCTGCAGGGAGCCGAATACCCACTTATTAATGATCAACAGCTGTGCTGCACAATAGTAGGCCCGAATATTTGGTAGCGCTATCCCTCCATCATACCACCCCCGGACCAGTTTAGGTGCTGCAATACGGGGCGGTTTCCCATCCAATAGTAGCGTTCTGACTTCCCCATCTATTGAGTTGAAGTACATTTCAGGGATGCTGTACGGCGTGTTTTATAGGGCATATAGGAAACGGGGGAGTGCCATCATTTTGTATAATGCTGCACGCCCGAGTAGGGAAATTGGTCGTGCCCGCCAGTGTCAGACATCACCTTGTAAACGCGTCAAAGGGCCCAGGAGATTCCGCTCATGAAAGAGTGCTGGGTCGGCCATCGCAAATATTCCTAAGTAAAGAAAATCATACGTCACTATGGTCGCTCCACATTCCGCAGGGAGGACTGGGGCGACCCCCGTAGCAGGTATATTACCGACTTGGACCAGTTGATGGTGTAGCCAGAATACCTCTCAAAGTTGGAGCAAATCTGAAGGACCCTGTCAATGGAAACTCGCAAGGACGCAACATATAAAAAAATGTCGTCCGCATAGAGTGAGATTCTATCCTCCCAGCCATCTGTCTAATTTAATCCACGTATCAACGGGTCTCCGCATATCCAGCTCACCAAGGGCTCCAAAATTAGTGCAAATATAATGGGCGATAAAGGGCAGCCCTGTCTTGTCCCGCGATGCAGACTGAATGTCTCTGATTTGTGACCGTTCACCACTACCTGCGCGAGTGGTCCGGTATATAATAACCGGATCCATTCAATGAACTTTCCCCCAGGGCCCATACTCTCCAGCACGGCGAACATGTAGGGCCATTCTACCATGTCAAATGCCATGTGGGCGTCTAGGGGCGGTATGGCAGCACTTTCCTGAATGGTATCTTTCCTAGCGAGGACCCCATTTAATCTCCTCAGATTTAAAGCTGCATTCTGCCTGGCATGAATCCGGATTGGTCCGGGTGTACTTATTTAGTCACTATTGGGAGTAATCGTGTCACCAGTATTTTGGCCAGGATTTTTACCTCAATATTGAGTAAAGATATGGGGAGGTATGAGGAAAAATCCTCAGCCGGCTTTCCCTTCTTATGGATATCGACTATGGAGGCCAGTCATTGGTCACTGGGCAGTATCCCATGCTTTTGCTTTTGAGATACATATTGGGCAGGTGGGGGGCCACCTTAGTGGCAGTCAATTTAAGGAGTTCTATCGGGATGCCATTTTGCCCCATGGACTTCCCAGCCTGCATACTATGTATGGCCACCTCAGTCGTGAGGTCTGCCTCAAGTGCTTGTTGGTCGTCCTTGGTTAATGTCAGGATCTGAATATCTTTGAGTAATTCCAGCTAATCATCAACTGTGTACGAGGCCTTGGGGGAATAGAGTTGACTAAAATAGTCTGTGAATCCCTCAGCTATAACTTGTGGGTCCCTCATCCATACTCCAGCTAGACCATGTATGGCCGCAACCCATCGATCTGCCCTGTCCTGTCTCTCCAGCCATGCAGGCAGCTTGCCGGCGCGGTCTCCTAGCTCATATATTCTGTGCTGTTGTGCCAGGTCTCTGTCTTTAGCAGCCTCAGTAGTTAGCGCTCTATAATTCTGCCGCTTGAGTTCTAAGATATGTGCAGCTGTATCATCATGTGCATTTATAATGGCTTGCTCCCTGTCTAGAATATCACGCTCCAGTTCATCTAGTTTTCTATCCTTCTCTTTCTTGTGTCCCAAAACCAGGGAGAGAGCCTGCCCCTTTATCACTGTTTTGTAGGCCTCCCAGATGATTCGAGACGATTGGACCAAACCCACATTTTCTGTAAAGTACTGATCAGTGGCTTTAGTAAGATTTGATTTAATGTTCGGAATTTTAAGGCACCAGAGGTTAATCGAGATTGTTTTACGAGTACCGGCAGTGCCGGCCATGTATCGAGCTGAGATGGGGGCATGGTCCGAGATGCCCCTCGCAAGATGTCTAATTTCCGTAAGATAATGTGGTTTGTCAGCCAACGTCAGACTACGGTCTATTCTTGATCTGCTATTATGCGCTGCGGAGTAGAAGGTGTATTGAAGCGTTTGTGGGTGTGTCTTGCGCCACACATCAACCAGGCCGAGATACACCAAAAAGTCCGCCATAATATTCTTACCGCAGGGATTATTTTTGGGAGGGAATCTATCTAGTTGGTCACATAAAGTCAAATTAAAGTTGCCACCTATCACTAATCCCCCTTCCGGTAAATATAATATAATTTTGCTCATATCCGGTAGGGCTACTCTATGAAGTGCCGGGGGAATGTAAACTGACATGATGTTCAAACACCTGCCCTCCCAGGTATCCGAGAGAGCCGCAAAATGACCGTACTTGTATGTGAATGAGCGTGCCACTATAAAAGGAAAACTTTTCCGCAGTAGTATCCCCACCTGGACCCGGTGGTGAAGAATGAGTGTACCACTAACTTATATCCCTACCTGTCGAGAGCCCTATATGTGTTTCCGACTAAGTGGGTCTCTTGCAGCAAAACAACGTCCAGCGCACGTCGTTTAATATACTGGAGAACCACCCTCTTTTGAGTTTGTCGCCCAACCCATTTATGTTCCAGGAGAGCAGATTGAATGCTGCCCTGGTTTTACTGAGTGTGGGAGTGTCATGTATTGCTGGCATCGGCTCACCTGCGGGCAGTGGAACATGGCTATCTGGGGCATTCCCTCTGTATATTGTTGTCAGGTCTGCATTCATGGTGGATACTAGATTTGTGAGTTGTGTTATCACCACCCTGAGGGGGAGTGGAACAATCCGAACGAAAGCATGCACTGTCAGCCAATATTCTGGATGCGTACTTAGTAAAAAAATAACAAACACCCCCTCCCCGCCCTGCCTCCCTGCATGATGAACTTTGAACTACCCACCATCCCAACATTGCAGAGTGCCCGTCGCCCTCCCTACCCTGTTTCGGGGGAGACGTGAATCCAAAACCCACCTCCCCAACCCCATACTCAACAATCATCCATGTGACCTGGTGCAAGTATAGACCGGTTCAAGTTCAACGTTTGTATACTCAGCAGATGTTGTTGTAGATGTCCCTCATTCCGGAGCCCCCCACCCGGCACCATCCAGTAACCCTCACTGATAAACTTTTCTGGACCTCCCAGCCGTTCGATAATCCACCTAACAGCCGTTAACTAGAGTTCGCTTCCTCTTGGGACTATTAGAAGGTGAGGCAATGACCCAGTTTGTGAATGAGTAGACTAGGTGCCCAAAGGTGTGTCTTTATTGATGGGATTCTGCTCTTCTTGACCGGGCACGGTTCACTTCTGGGATTTCACCGTTCATCGTCTGTACCTCTCGGGATTTCCCGGTTCACCGACCCTCCTCCAACCGTCCAGCCACTCCCAGGCTGCTTCAGGCTCAGTGAAGAACCACGCTTTGCCCTCAGCCTCCACCCTGAGTTTTGCGGGGAATAACTTCGCGTATTTCAGCGCGTTTTCTCTGAGGCCTTTTTTCATTTCGAGGAAGCACCTTCGTTGCCTCTGTACTTTCATGGTGAAGTCAGGAAAGAATATGACGGTACTATTCTGAACTTGGAGCGGAGGGGCACAGCTTGCCGTTTGCAGAATCACGTCCCTGTCTTGGAAATTGAAGACACGTGCTAGTATTGGCTAGGCCTGGGTGGTGAACTCCGCTCCGCTCACGGAGTTTGCGGAGTTTTCGGAACTCCGCGTTACGCGGAGCTTGAGGAGATCCGAAAAACTCCGCCTCGCGTAGCGTAGCTGAGTTTTTTTCCTCGCTCGCGTTAGTCAACGTCAAGTTGGCGAGCGCAAGCGAGGAAAATCCACCTCCCGGCGAGATTTTTCCTAGTTCGCGATCGTCAGCATCAAGTTGGCGAGCGCAAGCGTGGAAAATAAACCTCCCGGCGAGATTTCTCAACGCGGGGGGTCAGGTTTCTCATTGTGAGTGGTCGCGTATGCTCGCGACCGCTCGCATTGAGAAACTGCCCGTTTGCGTTGAGAAAGCTGCCGCTCGAGTAAAAATCTCCTCGAGCGGCAGAAAGGAAAGCAGCGGCCGCTTGCGCTGTGCATGGTGCCGTTCGCGATGATTGCACAGTGCGGACAAGCATCCGGCACTGAAAATCCCCACGAACTGCATTTTTCTATCGCATGCCGCCGCTTGCGGAGCTCCGCGTAGTGCGGCAGAGTTTTTTTCCACTTCGCAGAGTTTCGCGTAGCGCAACTCCGCAAACTCTGCCCAGGGTTAATATTGGCATGGGCGGTTGACCTGGTTTAGGCCAGCCACTCGGCACCCGATGCACTCTTTCAATGGAGAAAAATTTGGAGAGATTTTTGGGCTGTAGCTGCTGAGTGATCAGTTCCTCGACAAATATATCAGCAGCGAGCCCTTCTGCTTTCTCCGGAACCCCAAGCATTCTAACATTGCTCCGTCTGGCCCTGCCCTCATAATCATCTAGTTGGTCCGCAAGGGCCTTACTGGTGGATTGCAGTTCGTGGACCAGTTTCTCAAGGGCCCTTGTGGTGCTGGCAAGGCCCTGTGTCACCTCCTCCACCTCTTGCACATGGTCGTCCATTTTTCTAAGATCAGCGTGTACTAGTGAAATCTTGATGGACACCATGTCAATTCAATTCGGGATTCCAGCGATATTCGCACCGCCATGACTGTGTCCAATATATCTTGTAGGGAGGGGTAGCCCTGTTCCGCAGATGTTTGTTGAGTGTCTTTCACCGTGACAGGATGGGTAATCGACCCTTCTTGACTTGTGCCAGGAGAACTTGTCCAGTTTAGGCTGGTGTGATCTGTGGCCCCCTTTGCTCCCTGATATGGCTGTATATTTGTGGCAGCGTAGAACTATGTCACTTTGTAGGGGGGGTTAAGGCCCGGGGTGTCCCTGCTGCCTGCTCAGGGAAGCGACCCCGCCGGCCTGTCGGTATGCCCCACGAGGCCCAACCCACCACTGGAGCCACTTGCGGCACTTGGGCCCGCGGTTGGAGATTGTAAGGGTGCACTCCCCTCGGGCCGCCGTGAACTTGATAGCTGGCTGCCTGCTGGCTGGTTTCAAAGCGTGGGGGCCCCCACTCACCGCTGCACTCGAGGAGTCATCACTTGAGCGCCGGCCGCACAGGACCACTCGGGCCGGCGCTGGTGAAATCACTGCCGGACCATCCGGCGAGGCAGTGCCGCTATTATTCAGCCTGCTCGGGCCGCCTGTCACTCAACACAGGATCATCCCGTCCTCAGCACTCCTCGCATTTGCATCTGGCACTGGTGATGCAGCAGCCAGGCTTCTGTGACGGGCCGTCCCCCTCACCGGCGAGGTCTGGCCGTGCTGATTCTACCTCAGCCGCGGTGCCTCGGGAATCTTACGGCAGCCACTCGTCCGATCTTCCCCGATTCCTCTCGGCCGCACCTCTACGCATGCCCGGGGTCCGCAGCTTTGCACAGGCCGCAGGTCACGGCGGGATCAGAACCGCAAATCGGTTCCCTTTTCTTGGGTGATCCTGGATGTCGACATCCTCAGCCCCCGCCCGGGTTAGGTTTCAACTCCCAGGCCACAGGATTAATGCCGGATATTCAGGGTTTAGGGGATTGGAGCCGGAGCCACGTTAGTGTGCGGCCATCTTCCCCGGCAGTTGGCCACGCCTCCACTGGCGGCATTTTAAACATAAAAATATTTCCTATTTTTATAAATTGGTGTGAGGTTTTTATTGTGTGTTGTTACTGAATTGGTGTTTTTAAAGGCTTTACATACCTGTCTCCTAAGTTAAGCCTGCCTGCTCGCAGCCAAGCTACCCAGGGCTGAGCATGGGAATAATTTACTGACACCTTTTCTGAGCCCTAGACTGTGTTAGTGGCCTTATTGCCAGTGGTAAATGCATATTTACCACGACTATTAACCCCCTTTCCAACATTCCCTCACAGAAATGTAAGGAGAATATAAGTTTTAACCAAAGTCTGAGGTATGTACGGACTTCAAAGCAAGAAAATCTTGTGAGATTCACGCACGTCACAACACCATGGACTCCGCATGTATCTAGTTTTCAGAAATGTGTGAGATTGGTAAGTTTCCCTGGGTGGCCTTTGAGCAAGGGCACAAAATCCTCAGCTACCCAAGCTGTACAACAATGGTCTGTTTTTGGGTGGAAATATTTGAGCTGTCCATGTTGCATTTTGGGCCCTTTCCAGTCATGGGTGCAAGGCCCACCCACACAATTGTTGTGTCATTTTTATTGGGCGACATGGGGTAAAGTTGGGTGGTAGGAAATTTGTGGATTCCCACATATTCTAGAAATTTCCCTCACAGATATTTGACGAAAATATGTGGTTTTGGGCACAGTTTGAGGCTTGCCAGGGCTTCTGGGTAAGAAAACCTCAATGGAACCACACAAGTCAGACCACCCTAAACACCCATAAATTCAGAGATGTATTAATAACCCTTACTCCTAAACTCAAAATCTGGTGTACATTTCAGAAATACATAGGTTTCATTCATACTCATTTTTCACTCTTTATATTTTACTATATTAATTGCTCCATACTTCGTACACAAAGAATAACCATTGTAAGGTGCTGCTCAGTTGTTGGCACTGGGTACCTCAGGTTCTTGGAGAACCCACAAACTCTATATGTCCCTGGACCAGAAGGGTCTAGCAGAAGTAATGATATAGTGCTTTTGTAAATCAGCCGTTGTGACAAGAAGCTACAGTTACAAACGTTTTCACAAATGGCTGTTTTTTCATACTCATTTTCAATATTTTTCAACAGTTAGGGCCTTATTTATGAAGGCCTTGCAACACTTTTGCGCTGCCGTTGTGCCAGTTTTCGTGATGCAGCGGCGGCGTAAACAATGTGCCACGTTGCGCCATATTTACAAGGTGACGCATCTAGGCAGATGCGTCACCTTGTAAAGCCCTGAGCCACATTATACCTGTGTCAGGTATAATGTATGCAGGGTATGCGTTCCCACATAAAAAAGGGTCGTAGGAGTGTTGCAGTGAAATCTATGAAATTTCACTGCGACACTTCTAGTACGCCACTGCGTCAAAACCTTACACCTACCTCATGGCAGGCATAAGGGTGACGCAGTGCAATGGGAATAGGCCTACCCCATGCATTGCTGGAGTTACGCCATGCTTGCGACACAACTCCAGCAATGCGTGACTTTTGCGCCAACAGATACCCAAGGATTCCTGAAGTATCTGTCATTCCTTGCGACATGGAGCGCCATACATTAAATACGGCGCATCCATCGTGTCGCAAGGAAATCAAGGAACATGGTGATTTTAGCACAGCAAACCTTCTATTAATGCCAGTTTCAGGAAAAAACACAGGCAATTGTTTTCCAATTTTTTCCCAAAACCCACAATTTAGCTATTTTTTAGCTATTTCACAGTCCCTCCAGGAGGATCCGCAAAACCTTCAGCATCCCCATGATATTTGGGAGAAAAGGTCGCAAATTTGGAAGGGATACATTATAAGGAAAAATGGAGGTGTGAGTGTAAAGTACCCCAAATAGCAAAAAAGAGCTCATCGCTACGGTAAAAAATCCTCAGCAGTTAAATGGTTAAGGTGTACCGTGCATAGTAATATAAATAAAGAAGAAAGATACAGGAACGCATGCAGCATCCATGAACACTTTTGGTTATTTGATCAGCATTAATGACATCATTTATGCGAACCAAAGTTGTTGCTTGCAAACCTTCCTGTTATGATTGTTAGCAGGGTTGCAAGCAGCAACTTGGGTTCACATAAAGATGCCTTTAATTGGCATGCTGGGCCTGGTCCCTCCTCTTCCGCTCTGTGCCTTGTAATCTTAGACCCTGTTTGATGCAAAGTAACGATTTCTAAAGAAGCATGGATCGACTGCACATGCTGATCAGATAAACAAAAGCGTTCAAGAAAGCTGCATGCGTTAATGTATATTTAGAAAATAAACACCCAGCTAACTTTAATCCCCCATACTACCCTACTATGGCGAGGAATTTGTTCTCTGTATCTTTCTTCGCATACCTTGGGGTACTGTCACGTGGAGGGGAAATTATTTGTATTCAAATCTCTTTCTCCACTTTTACCCTGGCAGCCTTCATCATCCTAATTTTTTTCAACAGGTGACCGATAATTAGATGAGAATTTGGTGGTGAGCAGGATCGAGAGCTCTGAAGTCTGGAGCACTTCCCACGAATGCACTCTTTTTCATGCCAATGTCAGCTCCTCACACTGTCAATCAATCAATCAGGATTTTTAAAGCGTGGCTAATCACCCGATAGGGTATCCAGGCGCTTGTCCATCAGAACAGATACTCTGTGCCCAGCAATGCCAGCTGCTTAAGCTACAATGTCAGCTACCCACACATCTCTACAGGGCCAGCCTCTCGTACTGCAAATCAGTGCCCACTCTTCACACTGACAGTAAGTGCCAGCTCGTCATTGTCCACAAAGACAGCTCCTAAAACAACCCAGGAGTGATTCTCCTCACACTGCCAATGTTAGCTTTTCAGACTGCTTATCAATGCCCACTCATACACTGCACGCCAGTGGCAGCTCCCCACACTGCTTGCCAGCTCCAGCCCATCACCCTGCCAACCTCACTCTGCGATATCATGTTTATTAGCATGGCCATAGTACTGTTCTGCAGTACGGACCTGTAGCGTTGCCACCGTTGATTGCTGGCCACACTGCTCCTAGTATCGTTCATTGCAGTGTCTCCCAATCCACGCTCCTCACACTGCCAGCCAATGCCAGCTTCACACACACTGGCCCTCGTGTAGGCGTCAACCCTGCTCTGCGACCTGAGGAGACAGCACAAGGACACTGGCCAGTCCCTCCTTCGTCTCTCGCTGAGGTGGCAGCTGATGGTCCAAAAATCATTGTCTTAATAAGCCGTGTATTTCATGAAATGTGATGACAGTTCACCAAATAAAATATTGCTGAAAGTGGCCATACCTTATACGTATGTTTTAATCTTTCCGACTCCAATTCCTATTTGGGAGGGAGGGGGACAAGCCAAACCGAGACCAATTTTTGTGTGTGTAAAAGGCCGCTTTATTGAAACAGGTGAATATCACAATGAATAACACTGGCAACTGCCTTACAAACTAAAACCTCACTATATATAAAATAACTGATCCCCTGTTCCCCCCCGCCCCTACGATCCCCACATCAAATCCCCCACCCTGCCGATAACATAATAACATTACATAACATCCACATTACATAGTATTGCAGTTACAAATCCTGCCCTCCAATGAAACCCAAACCCCTACCTGCCTTTCTGCAACTGTAACTACCAAACATCTAGTCTAAACTTAGCCTACCTGCCTACCCTTTCCCTGCCCCTGCTCACAAACTTCCAACACTTAACTAAAAACTTCTGCAAATCTTTTAACAGCCCCGCCACCCAGGAAAAAGCGGGAGAGTAGGCGGAAACGCTGCCTCCCCTTTTTTCTGCCCCCCTGTCCTCATAGGAATCCCATCTTTAGCGCCTCTGGGCATTCAACACCCTGGACAGCACCCCTCTGATTTCCAACCGATACAAATCCATGCCCCTCTGTGACAAGTGAATACCCTCACCCTTGAAGCATTCAACTGTGTCAAATCTGCTATCTTTATGTGCAATTCTCTCAAACCGATCTCCCTACAAAAGCGCACCATTTCTGTATTGAATTTCCTCCTGGCCCCGTCCACTACCCCCGGGTTAACTGCACCTCTCCACACCCTGCGGGGGACAAACTCCGTCCAAATGACCGAAACACCCGGGCCCCTGCCATTTTATAATGGCAAGGTCCCGCTTCATGCTCCTCATCCAAACTAGCCCCGTGTCCCTGACCCTGAAATTCTCCCCCAAATTAAGTAACAAGATGTCAGGGCACTTACCGGCCACCAATTCTCCGTTCAAAACCCTGGATCAGCTCTTTCCAGAGCATGCCCCATTTTCCCTTCCAATAAACTTTAAACAAATCTTTATTCACCCCAAAATCTTTCCCCCAAAATAACCGGCGCGGGCCTGGACCTGTGCCCACTTCACCAATGAATGGCCCACTATCCAAATGGTCATCTCTCTGGCGAGGGGGCAAGCCACCAAACCTGAAACAAGAAAAACTGTGTGAACCGAAGAAAACCCAGAACCTAAAAGCACTCACCTCCCCTGTGCCTCTGATCCGTTTTAGACTTTCGTGGCCCTATGCAGACTTTATTATGCTCAGTATCACATCCCCCCATTCAATACCTCCCCCAACTTTTTGTCCCAACAATTCCGACACTCGAAAGGCCCCAAGAACATCCAGACCCTCATTGTGGAAAAAAGTCTTGTCTCATAATCGCCTGAACATACCCTAAGCAATACCTGTAGTACCCCCCAGCAAAAACCATGACAGAGGATTTCTCGTCCTACCTAACTGGCCTTGATCCCGAGGCCCCCCTTCCAACTTCTGTGAGCCGGGTTCCCCCGTGGATGGAGCATAACCCCCCCACAAAGTCACCACCACTACTAAGGGAAAGAACTCCAAAACTGCAATACTCCTACCCCCCCACCCCACTCTGCTGGCCACTGCTCCATACCCCACTTTCCTTACCAATAAAGGCCAAAACCTATGCTGCCCGCTGCATCTGAGAAGATTTGTACATCCCCAAACATGTCACCCTCCCTTGACAAAGGAAGGCCATTGAAATCTTGTAAGAAAAACTTCCACAGCCTCAAGTCGTCTCTCACACATGCGGGCAAGCGCACATGATGGTGAGGAGGTCTCTGCCCTGCGAGTGCTCTGCCCTGTCGTCTGTAAAAACGTCCTCCCTACTCTCACCGCCTGGTCAGCAAACTTGAGATGACCCAGCAACACCAGAATCTCCCGCATTGTGACTTTGTCTTTTGCCAACATTGCCGCCATCAGCCCTAGCATCTGCTGCTTTTTTGTCTTCCGGCAGGCGTGCCTCTATCCATTGCGAAACCAACGCCATCACCATAAAGGAAAGAGCCGTGCAGGGCCCCATAGTCTTTTCCGGCGCCAACGGCACCCCTAGTTCCCTCATGATCTCTTTCAAGCTGTCCAGAGCTGCCTGGCACTCCGTGGAGTCTGAGGTGCCCACAAAGAAGAAGTCATCCAGGTAATATGTATTCATGCGTTCATTCCTCAACCGTCGATCTGCGTGTGCGGCTTTATCAGGGAACGCAAACCGGAGGCGCCAGGACTAACATCTAATCTGCTTATTTAGTTCACTTTTGCACCACAGTAAACAGTGTTTAGTCTCTTCTTGTACTGCAGTCACTCTCCTTAGTTTGCCTGCCCAATGGGGAGACCAAGGAAACCATGGTGTCATAGAAAGCCCCCGATATCGTTTCTTGCACAGAAAAGGTGCATGTGTGATCGCCGCCACATTGCTTGGTGGGCGGCTTGTGGTCCACGAAAGACCACGGATAAATGTGAACAGTGCCACTGGGGGCAGTCACCACCATGAGATGAACTACTACTGATATGGGCCATTAATATTAATAAAGCTCATATCACAGACTGAAAATAACCTGCTGCTTCAAACACAAGGGGATAATATTAACCAACAAATCTTATTTATGTTGAATCCAGAAGTATCAAATGTTTGGGAGACCCTGTCAGGAGGACAAGATTTGGCATGTAGGGCCACCATTACCAAGCTCAGTAGCAGGTGTTAAATGACTGAGCTATGTTACCACATGACACATCAGGGGAGAAATCTATATTAGAGACACAGAATATACTTAACCTTTACATGAGGAGTGACTGTCAGTCAATATGCAGGTTCACAGCTAGTGAGTGTGAGTATGTGTGCGAGGGTGTTTGTTGGAAGAAGAGGCAGAGAGGGGGTTGAATTCAACAATTGACATGGGCTGCGACCACTATCCTCATTTCAAATAGTCCACTGGACAGAGTCACCTGTGGGATTGGTTTCACGTCAGATCCCACAGCACCAGGACTTGGAGGTGAACAGCTCTCTTACCCGGTGATGACCCTGTAGTAAGTAGAATCGCTGGCATGGAAATGATTTAGAAGAAGATTTATTGCTGTTTTATCACACCCACAACCGGGAGCGTCCGATGTCCACAGGTCTTTCTCGCAACTGACTCATGTTGCTGAGAGACCAGCAGACGTTGTTTCACTGCCCGAGCATGGACCAACAGTTGAATGTACATAACATTAAAGCATAACATTGAAACAATATACTGTTGATCTCGAGAGACTTAACCAAACTAGCCTCGCTCTACCACGAGGCTACAAACCTCACACTACAGCATTTCCCTCTTTAACAAACATAAGGAAAATAGAAACAAAATAAACCATCATACAGTACAAAGTCTCTGCAAAGAAAATCCTACAATAAATTGGTTATTCCAATAAGGTCTCTGAACCTGCAAGGCAAATTTCTAGGGCAACCATTTCCCCTTTTTACTGACACCTCACCCGTGAGTGCCACAGGGGCCAAAGAGTCTACAAGTTCATTCAATATAGTTTCACCTACAGTAATTGTGGTTCCCGTAACAGAGTTGTAGGTCTTAACATCTTGCAGCCAATTGTACCATTTGCTCTGATCTGTGTGAGAGCCAGAACATTTCTTAATGATGTCTACTTGTGGACTGGTAAGTCGCACCAAATTCCTCTCGTTCCACCATCCCTTATTTTCCAAAAGGGCTGAACCTTTCCTCATCTGGATGACTAGAACAGGTGATGAGAACCAAAAAGTTCCTTTCATTACTCTTTTGGGGTTTTTAATTAAAACCCAATCTCCTACCTTAAAAGGATCATCAAAATGTTTGCCAGTTTCAAAGTGAGGTTTCGTGACATTTTGTTCAAGTTCAACCCGGGACTTGATGGTATCCAGAGATTCCAGTTCCTGACCACTCTTGCTAAAAAGCCAATTAGGACACGGATTGGAGTGCACTGTCCTTCCTCTAAGCAACGTGATAGGTGCTACCCCAGTGGTACTGTGAGGGCTAACATCAAATGACCAAATTTTGTTCTGTACAAATTCTTGGACATCTATACCTGAGAATATCGCTGTCTGCACACTCTCCTTGACTAATCTGTTCCCCCTCTCAGCTAGGCTATTGGAGAATGGCGAATACAGAGCCAACTCAAGAAGTTGTATGTCATTGTGCTCTAAGAACTTATACATTCGTTGTGTTACAAAATGTGTACCATTGTTGGTGACAATTATTTTCGGTGGTCCTTCTAACTTGAAAACGTGTTCTAGAAATTTAAAAGCATTGTCAGTTGTGGGACCATCACAAAACCAATTAAACTCCATTGAGAAAAGTAGTCCACCATTAAAATTAAAAATCTGTTCTCAATGAGACACATCATAGGGACTAGAGAAGTCAAGACCAACTTTGTCTCAGGGACCTTGGGGAAGTTGGACAGTATCCAGGGGTGTTTTAAGGGTTTTCCAAAGCTTGTTAGATAGCAAGCATTTTACACAACCCTTAAAAATAGTCCTAACTTGAGATTCAAGAGAAGGCCACTGGTAGTACTGTTTATGGCATTGACATGTTTTGGTAACCCCTAGGTGACCGTGATGTGCAGTCTGAATAATTTCTTTGCACAAACTTTCTGGAGGTGCAAAACGGTTCTGACGCTTCACCATCTTATCCATTACTGAGAGTTCAGTAGCCACAAATGCAAAACCTTTTATTTCACCAGAAAGAGTTCTACTCTCTGGCCAGCCATTAGTAATGAACTCTTTGACTTTAATGAGATTGGTATCTTTGGAATACGCCTCCGCCAACTCCCTTCAGAAATCAGTGCACATTCCAGAACTGCATCCACTGCTGCTACAACACACTCAGGAGTCTTTCACTTCATTCTGTTCACCATCAAGCGACATATGCGACAAGCAATCTGCTCTAAAATTCTTTCCTCCAGGTAAATGTTTGATAAAATAGTACTCCTGTAATGTGGATAACAAGCGCACTAACCTGGCTGAGGTCTTGTTCATTCCCCCACCAGTAAGAATATACATAAGTGGTTTATGGTCTGTATACACTTTGAACCCGCGTCCCCAAATATATGATTTGAATTTGTGTATTGCCCAGACACATGCAAGTGCTTCGCACTCGATAGTGTTGTATCACGTCTCAGCAGGTTGCAGTATCCTGGAGACAAATGCAATGGCATGTTCTTTACCACTAAACCCATTGGCCAAGTACAGCATCAAGGCCAGACAAGCATGCATCCACATTTACAAAGCATTTGCAACCATCCTGAAAAGGTTTCAAAGCTGGTGCATCCTCAATTAGGTGTTTGACTTTGTCAAAAGTGTTGTGTAAATCCTCAATTAAGTGTATGACTTTGTCAAAAGTGTTGTGTAAATCATTGTCCCAGATGAACTTTGAACCCTTTTTAAGCAACGCTCTTAGAGGCTCTTCTGTCTGTGCATACCTATGTACGAATCGGGCATAGTATTCTGCCAAGTCCAACAACAAATGTAAGGCACTTTGGGTGGGTCAGCATTGCGAATTACTCTGATTAAAAAAAAATTGGGCTTAATACCTTCTGGGGATAAGGTATTGTTGTATTCCGCTTTAGGTGTCCGTATACAGGTTTTCCTAAAACATGTCCTTATATAGGCACAATTCGCATTGCCCTTATATAGGCATAGAATCCCAGTCCTTATTTAGGCATTAGCCGTGTACTCCAAATACAGGCATGGTCACCGACATCCGTCCACCCTAACGTCACAACGAGTTCTTAGAAACCAGACCCTTAAGCTCCCGGGAGTTCCCCTGGCAACGGATTATTGATTTCTCCAAGAACTCATCTATTATGTATGAACCGTTATACCTTAAGGGTTCATTCCTGACGTCTTCCTCTGTCCGACTTCACGTCAATGCTAACAATCCAAGGCACCTACCAGGTATAAATATACCTTCCCTTGCCCAAGCAAGTTAGAGGAGACCTCGACTTCAGAGGAGCCCGTATCCCGGCCTGACGCACTGAGAAGACGCTGTCATTCCTGCTCACAGAAGAATCCAGCTTCCAGTGTTCTGACTCCCTTCGAGGGGTGTTAGAGTTCCAGATCCGGCAAGAGATTCCCACCTCTCTCATTCTCAAGGTATGGAGCTGACTAGGACCTAGAGGGACTCTTGGCATACTAGACTTAACATACTCTTAGTATACCATACTAGAGACTACTCCACCTACTTCTTACCTTTCCCTACACCTAGACTAGGTTAGGTACATTGGGTTAGAACTAGCTTAGAGACGCATCGTATGAGTACTCGCATTTTTAGCTCATGTTATTTATGTACGTGAATATATGCTAAAAGATAATGCTAGCGCAGTATTATTTATTTCTACTGCTTACGCTGTACATTATTTATCTTGCATACTGTCTTGTGATCATAACAGCACATATCTCTTACACGAGAAACAAGACTGTTCAATAAAACCTTTTTATTGAAACGCCCGTCTTTCCTTTCTGTGTAACTCTGTAGAAACTAAGCATGCACGATTGACTAAGTGAAACTGTTATCTATTGTTTACACGATTCTGAGACGTGTTCCGATTCTAAAAGGAAACAAAGTGGTCATGTTTATGCGGTTGCCAGAAACTACTCCCTTCTTGTTCTCAAGGAGTTTCTAGTGGCCTCTGAGCTAGCTGGCACAAGTAATTAAGTTTAATATACTCGATAGGGACATACCGACCTCAGTCCTATGTCAAGCCTAAAGGTTATATTATTCCAATGCGCAGAGCCTATTAGGGAAATAGGAACTACACTACATGGCGCCCAAACGTTTGGTAAGGCAGTAATTTAACGCTAGATACTGAGTAACTCAGTCGTGCTTTTCTCAGAGACCCCTACTCACATACTCCATAAGACGTCTGGAGTGGGTAGGGTTAAATATCCGCCAAAACTAAATAGGACAAAAAACCCTATATATTAGTTGTTTGGTTTGTTCAACGTTGAAGGATACAGTGTTCCAAAATATTGTGCACCTTATCTTTTGTTTCCTTGAAACTTGTTCTACATTTTTCAAAAAACAAATGTCCATACACGGGGACAATAACACCGGGAACGGTGTAGCTGCGGCTGACCCAGTCGTACCAGCTTTTAACATTACAGCCTGGTTTAAATGAAACCGAGGAGGGTGTTATAGACATCCATCCAAACTTAAGAAGAGCCATCACTCTAAAACTTATAAAACACAGCCTACCACCAAGAGGCGGTAGAGCAGTTTTCGTGATAGAGGCACACGAATCTTTTCAGACAGAGGTATTCTATTCATGGATAGTATTCCCTGAATCAAATTCAGTAACAAAACTGTTTCACTTCTACAAAGAAGATGAACCACCAGAGGAATATATTCCTTTCGAGGATATTGAAATTCCACTAACATACCAGGAGCATCAGCTCTGGTTTAAAGCGCCCTAAAACATCACAAAAACATTACCAGGCTCGGTCCACTAGGTAGACCAGGAGCAACATGGCCGATTCTAGCCGGCTACACACCTCATCCTGACATCGATATAATATCAGACGAGGAATTACTTACTCAACTTACAGAGTTAATAAAAATCTACAGACAATTGGTCCAATATGTCATGCGGACTTTCACAGTCCAACCACACTAAAAATTACTCCACAGACTTTATACGCAGTCATGGGAAAAATGGCCACAAAACGTGAGCAAATTCCATTCTGGATAGCTCAAAAAATTACTCAAATCGAAGCAGTAGTTCCTAATACTAGCCCTTATGAGAAACACAGAATCCTAACAATCTGTTTACCAATGGGGATCACACCACAACTGGAAGACTGCACCACTTGGGGCTCAGTCTTTGCTGCCATCTATACTAAACACATGGTGTTCCGTCAATTGTAGTAATACCAGATGTCCTGAAACAAATTTAAAACGAATACGGGGCAGAGCCTGCTCTGAATTTAGGTATGAAATTACTGAAAAACTTCGACCAGGTCTCAACAATAATATTATCTAATATTAAAAGGGAGGCAGCAGCAGTGGCGATCCGCCAACGATTAAGGGAATTCGATGTTACAGAACATCAAACAGAACTACCCAGAATAATAGAACAATCTTATGCAGAATTAGGCAGAGATAGTTTAGGTGGAAGACCATTGAAGCCAAAACTATCTGAAAGTCCTGAGAAGGACTCTATTAAACAAACTCCTACATCTTCTAAAAGAAGTGGGAAACTAATAAACAAAATTCAAACGAGAAACGTTCTCAATCCCGAGGTAGGTCTCCTCAAAAGGAGCCCTCTGAAAGGAGGTATAACCTCAGGAATAGGGATAATTTAAAAAACCTGACAGGTATCAAGATACTGATACACGTTCCTCTCGTACCTTTCAGATATCGTCACAGACATCGGAAAGAAGAGGACGGTCAGAACATAGAGAAGAACGCGTGAAATCGAAAGACGACAAACACGTTCCGAAAAATAAATCAAAACCTCAATTCTCAAAAGAAGGTAGCAGGTCTGAAGATCAGACATGCCGAGGATACTGAGAACACAACTCAAGAACGGAGAATGGGCTCAGACAATGCTGGACAGTGCAGCAGAAGCCACAATAGCTCGCCAGAACCTGAAGGAACTTCTGGAGATAGTGGACTTGAATGAGTACATCACAGTTGAGACTGTAGACACCAGGGTTAGTACTCCACAAAAGTTATATGAAATAACACTCCGAATGGAGGGAGACATACCAAGAAAGGTGAAAACACTCTTTTTGGAGAAACTTTCAAGGGGTTATGATATACTTCTAGCAGAAAAAGACTGGCCACCACAATTTGTCAGGGAGTGCCCACTTGGCAAGGACATTATTATGCCTGCCTTCTCCAACCATATTCCAATTCATCTAAAATATACTTATGCCAGGAAATGGGCAGTTGCCCAGGCCCCAGCATTATACAAAAATCATGTAGGATGGGATGAGGACTCACCTCACAACAAAATACATTTAAAAAATGAACCTACTGCACAAAGGCAGTACCCAATAAAGCAAGAAGCTAAAAAACAGGTCAGGGAGATCTTAGATCAACTTGAATACCAAGGGGTGATTGAAACATGCACCTCTTCAATGAACAATCCTTTGTTTCCTGTCTCCAAACCAGACAATACATATTGTCTAGTTTTGGATTACAGACACTTAAACACTTGTTCTAAAACATTTGCAGTGCAAAATGCACATAGTACAGCATTAATGAATAACATTGTGCGTAAAATATATAAAACCACATTGGACATCTCAAATGGTTTCTTTTGTCAGAACATAGCACCTGAAAGCAGGAACTTGACAGCTTTCTCAATAATGGGGACCCAGGGTCAATTTTGTCGACTCCCACAATGGTTCAAGAACAGCCTGGGGTTGTTCTCAGCGAGGGTAACGGAGTTACTACAAATTTATGATAATGAGGCATTGTCATATGTCGATGACATCTATCTGACAGACGATGACCTAGATAGGCACTTGAACAGGGTGAGTACCATTATATTGGGCTTCGCCTCTGAGGGCTATAAGTTCAACTTTAAAAAATCCAGAATTGCCCATCTCAATGTCCTTTTTCTAGGATATCAGCTTTCAAGTGAAGGCAAGAGCTTGGCAGCTAACTTTTTAGAAAGGTGTGCGCTGCTCCAACCTCCAAAAACGCTGAAAAATTTACAATCCATCCTGGGTTTCCTAAATTTTGGAAGAACTTACATTCTAAATTACGCAGAAAGGGTTAAACCTCTCTACGCATTAATCAAACCTGATTTTTCAATCAAAAATTGGACACAGGAACACACAGAAATCTTGCGTTCACTTCAAGCTAACATGTTAGCAACAAATCACTTACAAACACGCGTAAGTCAACGCAACTTAGTGACCCGAATATTTTCGGGTCAATGCGGATTCACCTACTTAACATTTAATAAGGGTGAAAAAGTACCAATAGCATACAAATCACATTTGTATACACAAGCAGAAATGCGCCTCACTTCAACTGAAAAAATACTGACAGCAGTTCAAACCGCTGTAGCAAAAGAAAGAGCTCTAGCCCAAGGGAAACGCATTATTGTCGTAACCCCAGTACCGGCCTTAGAGGCGGTGACTAAAGCGAGCATTCCAAATGCTAAAGCATTAAATCCTAGATGGATACAATGGGTTAATTCTCTTGCTGCAACAGATGTTGAATATGCTTTTGATCCTGATTTAAAAACACAAGCGTTCCTGCAATATGAACATGAATGTCCTCTGCCTACTGAAATTCTGCCTCTCGATCAGTATGAATTCATAATTTACACTGACGGATCCGCACAACCCGCTACAGGGAGTAAGCAAGCTTACAGTGCAGCGTGCACAATCGTTAAAGGTTGCATGCGCGATGGTAACTTCAGACCAATGGTCACTAAAACTCAATCTCTAGGAGATTGCACAGCTCAGCGAGCGGAACTACAAGCATACAAACTGGCACTTGAAAGTACAGATCGCGAATTCCCCACACTAATAGTGTGCGATTCTCTCTACTGTGTGCAGTCGTATAATGAATATATACAAAATTGGCTTGAAAATGGGTTCAAAGATGCAAAAAGTGGCACAATAAAGCATAAAACGCTTTGGGAATAAATAGTTCAGTTAAAAAACGAACTACCAAAGGCTCAGGTGATACACACGCTGAGTCATCAACGTGATGGCGTTCACGTTGCAGGGAATTCATTGGCTGACGAAGCCGCAAAGGGGGCTGTTCAGACGGCTTCCGTAGCTGCGATCACTCGTTCAACAAGCATTTGCAATGCATCAGTCTCGCCTTTGGGGCCTTGTAAGTGTTTAGTATTCCTTTCATTAGAAGGGCACTGGCTCCAAGGAACTGCAGGTACTGTGGAATAGTCTGTTTCGTTTCCTTGCGTCCACTAGGCAGTTAAATAACTCTGCGCCCAAAACTAAGCAAACTTACTACTTACAGAATGTAATCACAGGACACTAAGCTAAACTGGGCATATGTGCCGTGCCATAATTATGCTAGACGGTGCTGATTATGCCAACAAACACGTCTGATGATGCCGAGGACGCATTGTGAAAAACCACGTGTTATGGGCCAAATGTGCTGCGCTAAACAAGTCCTATGCCCTTTAGAAAGAGGACTGTCAGGTTAGTGCAAATGAGTATTGAAAATCCAGGCGTTCCAGATGAGAGATGCGAAGATATTTTTCCTATGCCCCCTAAGACCTAATTCCTCCTAAACCTTGGTCAATATTCAGCTTGGATTCTTAGGTCCTCGGGGGAATGGGAAAAAAGGGACAAAAGAACCAAAACGATAAATAAAAGGACACTATCGCCACTCTCTTCACTTCAGTTAAAGTGCTTCTGACGGCAACATCTTTCGTGGACCATTGCCTATAAAACAACAAACAACAATGAGTGCAGCACTGCTTGCTTCAAATACTAACAATCACATGTGCTTTGCGTTAATGTTATTCTTTGCCCTGTCAATACTTTTGCGTTTATTGCATGTCCCTTAATGACATTCAAGAGATGATATATGCTTCTCTCTCTTTCTCTCTTTGCTTTCTGTAATAAACATACACACATCAGTTTACAAACATTCGTGTTGCACCCTTCATAAATGTGCACCTTATTTTAGGTCACTTACTCCATGTCAGGTTTCTTGTGACGCTTTACAAAGTCCCAAAAAATAACTAAAGAAAACGAAAACGAAAATGGTTCTTTGCAATGATTGAGTCACAGAGTTTTTCTTTCAGTAACTCTGTTATAACCCTTGCGTTCTTTTTCTCTTTTGTATTGTCTTAGATTTTTGTCAGAAGATCGTGGCAGGAAGGCTTGATTCAGCCGAACAGTTCAAAGATAAGTTTTTTCTATTTCACAGTTTTAATTGTTTTATATGCATGCATGCGAGCGCGCTCCGCAAGCGGAACGTTCTTACTTGACTCTTGATTCTTTTCTTCTCTTTCTCTGTTGCAGGTCGGATGAAGAAACTGGACCAGGAAATGAGCGCCGGAAGAATGATGGGGGACGGACCAGGAAATGAGTCGCCAATGCAGAGGAGTGCAGCGGAAGCAGGAAGAAATCCGGAAGTCGAAGACGAGACCAGAGCGCTGCTGCGTCGTCGAGAGATTCCAGGTAAGTGGAGATGCTGGATAGCGGTAACGAACACAAGCACAAATAAGAGAGAGCGGCAGTCTTTTATAGCTGCAAAAGGGTGGGGTTTCTCTGCACGTTGCTAGACACGTCTAACAGTTTAACGGAAAGCAACGTGCACACAAGGTAGTGCACCTGTTCCTTGCTGCTCGAGTCGAGTGACTGCTTATTTGGAATGAAACGTTAAAACAGGCAAACATAAGTATTAGCAGAATCGAAAGCTTATTTATTTAGCAGGGGTTTACCAAAAAGGCAAGCTTGACCAGTCATAAGGCAATGCACACATAATAGCACACATAATAGGGTTGGTGTTACCACAGAGTAAACCTGACCAGTTAAGCACAGTTTGGTCAAGCTTACCTTGCTGTGTTTAACACCTGGTCAAACATTTCTCCTTAACCTCATTCTGGAGGGCTATTACGACAGCTGCGCTCTACAAACCCCAACAGTCGCTCCCTCAAAGGCCTCCCCACAGGACGTGGTTTGTGTGGTTTTCTGAGGTAAAAGGCTCTAATCAACCGAGAGGCGTGCACTGCCGAAGCCGGTTCCCAAGAGTTTTCCTCTACTGGATATCCTTTCCAAGCAACCAAATAATGCAACTTTCCTTGTAGTCGTTTTGCATCTAGAATTTTCTGAACCTCATACTCTAAATGCCCATCTATAACAACAGGAGGAGGAGGGGGTCTTGTCTAGTGAGTGGATTATAGGCTTTCAGTAAGGATACATGAAAGGTAGGATGCACAGGGTATTCGGGGGTAAGAGTAGCTTTACTGATACGGGGGTCAATATTTGAATGATGTTAAAGGGCCCAATATATTTAGGCTGCAGTTTCCTAGGGCCTGCTAATTGCAAATTCTTTGTGGAAAGCCACACCTTGTCTCCTACCTTAAAATTAGGGGCTGGAATTCTATGTTTATCAGCTTGAGTTTTCATTCGTTCCTTGTACTTCGTTAAGTGTTTCACTGCTCTTGCCTGTATGTCTAATAAATTGTGTAACCGATCTGTTACGGCTGGTAAACAAGACTGTTCCACAGACAGAGGTAATGATTTGGGATGAAAACCTTGTAAAAAGTAAAACAGGGAACATTGCGTTGACACATGAATGCTATTGTTGTAACAGAATTCAGCTAGAGCTAAAGCCTTGTCCCAGTGACTAGTGAATTCTGCCATTAGGCATCGTAAGGTTTGTAATAAGGTCTGGTTCGCCCTTTCCGTCTGGCCATCGGTTTCTGGGTGGTAAACTGTGGACAGAGCTACCTTTACCTTCAATAATTTGCAAAGTGTTTCCAGAACTTTGACACGAATTGACTACCTCTGTCCGAAACAATCTTATCTGGCAAACCATGTAATTTCACAATCTGCGATAGAAAGATATGACTAAACTCCATTGCAGAGGGGAGTTTTAATAAGGGAACAAAATGGGCCATTTTGGACAAATAATCCACCACCACCAAAATCGTGGTGTGACCATTTGACAACGGAAGTCCAGTGATAAAATCCACACTTATAGTGTGCCAGGGTTGGGGGGGCACAGGTAAGGGTTGGAGTAAACCAGTAGGAGCGGTGTGCGAGGATTTATTACTGGCACAAATGGGACAGGTAGCCACAAATTCTTTAACATCTTTCACTAAGGTAGGCCACCAAAAATGTTTCCGACAATTTTCCAAAGTTTTCTGTGCGCCAGGATGACCAGCAAGAGGTGACTCTTGATTCCACTGCATAACCTTTAGTTGTAAGTCTGCACTAGGTACATATAACAAATCGTCATGATAAAGCAGACCTTCTTGAAGTGAATTCTTTGAGTCTTGTAACCACTCTTTCACTCGTTCCTTTAAATGTAGTTGTCTAATCTGAGTCATAAAATCAGGGGAACTTAAAGGTGCTACTATTTTCTGTGGTGGAATAATAGAGGGATTTTCTGTCTCTTTCTTAGACTCAATTGTGTGCCCGTACTGAGACAGCAGATCCGATAACACCTGCTTGGTACCTGGTCTGAATGTAATTACAAAATCAAAGGAGCTAAAGAAGTTCAACCAACGCATCTGTCGAGGAGTGAGAGCTTTTACGGAACTAAAAAATTGCAAATTCTTATGATCACTAAAAATTGTAACCGGGAATTTGGCTCCCATCAGATGATGACGCCATTCAGTGAATACTAATTTGATTGCCAACAATTCTCTTTCCATGACTGTGTAATTTTGCTCTGCTGGAAGCAGCTTTTTTGAATAAAAGGCCACGGGATGCAACTGACCATCCTGCTCGTCCCGTTGAGAGAGAACCCCCCCACAGCCACCTGTGAAGCGTCAGCTTCCACAAAAAAGGGCAAATCTGGATTAGGATGTCGGAGTACTGGTGCTGAAGTAAAGTTTTCTTTTAACATTTGAAAAGCCTGCGAGGCCTCTTTAGACCAGTCGAATGGCTGTCCTTTCTTTAGCAGCTTCGTAATGGGGACCACTGTTTCTGCGAATTGAGGAATGAAGCGTCTGTAAAAATTGGCAAATCCCAAAACTCGTTGAACCTCTTTCACCGAAGAGGGCTCTGGCCAATCTAAAATAGCACTCACCTTTTTCTTGTCCATCATAATACCAGTAGGTGAGAGACAATAACCAAGAAATTCCACCTGTCTTGTGTTAAACACACATTTTTCAAGTTTTACAAAAAGGTGGTTGTCTTGCAATTTTGCTAACACGGCCTTAACTTGCTGAGTATGTTCTGCTTCATTCTTGGAATAAATCAAAATATCGTCAATATATACGATAACACTTATGTCCAAAAATTCGTTTAACACTTCATTTATAAGGAACTGAAATGCAGCTGGGGCATTGCACAGGCCAAAGGGCATGACGGTGTACTCAAACAACCCAAATTTGGTTCTGAATGCCGTCTTCCACTCATCATGCTCCTTCACTCGTACAAGATGGTATGCCCCTCGCAAGTCCAACTTGGTGTAGATTGTTGAATCTCTCAACTGGTCTAATAATACGGGTATTATTGGTAAAGGATATTTATTCTTTATAGTGATTATATTCAATCCACGATAATCGAGACAAGCTCTCAAGCCACAATCCCGCTTCGGGATAAAAAATAAAGGCGAAGAGACAGGGGAATTGGAATGACGGATGAAACCTAATTCCAGAAGTTCATCCAAATATGATCTTAGATATTTTGCTTCTTCCTCAGACAACGCATACACTCTACTGTTTGGTAGAGGAGCTCCTGGTATCAAGTCTATGCGACAATCATATGGTCTGTGAGGAGGCAGAACAGTGGCCTTGATAGGATCAAACACATCTGTAAACTCCTGATACTCAGGTGGAATGAGACTTGTAGTGACTAACGAATTTGCACAATGAACAATGGTTTCAAACTCTTGGTGGGCTACTTGGTAACATTGGGCCTTGCAAAATAGTGGATCCAGGGTTACTGTTCTAGACTCCCAATTTATTAACGGATTATGTGTGATAAGCCAAGGAACTCCTAATATAACACCAAAGGCAGGGGTATCAATCAGATCAAAACTAATGGACTCTGTATGTCCATTTTGACAAACCATGACCATAGGTTCTGTTTGATGAGTTATTTCTCCTGAAGACAGAGCAGTGCCATCTACAGCGCATACCGGTTCTGGTTGTTCTTTAAGTCTAATGGGCATCTGAAGTTTCTGGGCTAGTTGATTATCAACGAAATTTCCGGTTGCTCCTGAATCCAATAGGACTGACACAGTATGTCTTACTTGAGCATTCAATATTAGAATGACTTGAATTATAAAATGTTTAGGTATTCTGGGTACGAACTTGAGTCGAGATAGGGAGATCTTAGTCTGATACTGCCTCGTGCAAGTGATCTCCTTCCTTGACGAGTTACCTAGTTTTCCTGCTCAGAAGGGTTCTTTGCTGCTACGCTAACCTTTTTAGGAGTTTTTGGTTTAGTAGGGCATTCTTTTGCAAAATGCCCGGACCGACCACAATACAGACACAGGTTTAATTTTCTACGTCTTTCTTTTTCTTCCGGGGTGAGTGGCCCCTTAATAATACCTATCTGCATGGGTTCTGACTCGGTTTGTTTAACTTCCGCCTCTTTCTTTTCTGTTTTAATCCACGTCAATCTACTTTCAACTATGATTTTGTCACCTTTTCTTTCATTTAACCTATGGTCTAATTTAACCACCAGATCCACAAAGTCGGAATATTCATCTGGGAGGTCCACTATGTGGGCCAGGGCGTCTTTTAACTCATCACGTAATCCACGATAGAACAGAGATATGCGTTTTTCTTCTGGCCATTGAGTCTCTGTTAACAGACGATTGAAATGAGTTAAATACGTCAAAAGGTCTTTACCAGATTGTTTCAAGTTTAGTAGCTCATTATCGCTAGCTTGTACATACGTATGTTTAGCAAACAATTTAGTCATAGTCTTTTTAAACAATGGCCAATTATACAGCACCTGATCATTTCTGTCTATATAAGGTATTGACCAGTTTGCAGCAGTGCCTCCCAGATATGAAAGCACAAACGCCACCTTAGCTGCGTCAGACACAAAAGCCTGAGGTTTACACATAAAATGTAATTGGCATTGACTAATGAAAATATTAAACTTTGCACTGTCACCTAAAAACCGTTCCGGGGCTGACAAAGGCACCATAGGCGGAACTGCAACTGTGACCTGTATTGGTGTCGCACCCTCTTCGGTAGTCCTAAAAAGACTTGTCGTTTTAGGCTTGGTTCCTGTCTCAAAAGATGAGGTAAAGGGCGGGACTGTCGTATTTGACCAAGCCAAATCCCTGGGTTTATAACGTATGACTTCTTGTCGTAATTCTAAGTTTTCTTGTTTTAGCTTCTGCATTTCCAACTGCATAGTCTGTAACAGTCCTGTAACAGTTCTATCAGTCTCGGTATCCTCAAATAAGGCTTGCGCCATGTCACGGGCATCTATATGATCTCTGTCTGGGTCCATCTCTCAACTAGAACTTTAATGTTGTGAAGGCTTGTGTTTCTGTTAACCTTCACTCACCTGAAATCCAGGCGTTCCAGATGAGAGATGCGAAGATATTTTTCCTATGCCCCCTAAGACCTAGTTCCTCCTAAACCTTGGTCAATATTCAGCTTGGATTCTTAGGTCCTCGGGGGAAGGGGAAAAAAGGGACAAAAGAACCAAAACGATAAATAAAAGGACACTCTCGCCACTCTCTTCACTTCAGTTAAAGTGCTTCTGACGGCAACATCTTTCGTGGACCATTGCCTATAAAACAACAAACAACAATGAGTGCAGCACTGCTTGCTTCAAATACTAACAATCACATGTGCTTTGCGTTAATGTTATTCTTTGCCCTGTCAATACCTTTGCGTTTATTGCATGTCCCTTAATGACATTCAAGAGATGATATATGCTTCTCTCTCTTTCTCTCTTTGCTTTCTGTAATAAACATACACACATCAGTTTACAAACATTCGTGTTGCACCCTTCATAAATGTGCACCTTATTTTAGGTCACTTACTCAACGTCAGGTTTCTTGTGACGCTTTACAAAGTCCCAAAAAATAACTAAAGAAAACGAAAACGAAAATGGTTCTTTGCAATGATTGAGTCACAGAGTTTTTCTTTCAGTAACTCTGTTATAACCCTTGCGTTCTTTTTCTCTTTTGTATTGTCTTAGATTTTTGTCAGAAGATCGTGGCAGGAAGGCTTGATTCAGCCGAACAGTTCAAAGATAAGTTTTTCTATTTCACAGTTTTAATTGTTTTATATGCATGCATGCGAGCGCGCTCCGCAAGCGGAACGTTCTTACTTGACTCTTGATTCTTTTCTTCTCTTTCTCTGTTGCAGGTCGGATGAAGAAACTGGACCAGGAAATGAGCGCCGGAAGAATGATGGGGGACGGACCAGGAAATGAGTCGCCAATGCAGAGGAGTGCAGCGGAAGCAGGAAGAAATCCGGAAGTCGAAGACGAGACCAGAGCGCTGCTGAGTCGTCGAGAGATTCCAGGTAAGTGGAGATGCTGGATAGCGGTAACGAACACAAGCACAAATAAGAGGGAGCGGCAGTCTTTTATAGCTGCAAAAGGGTGGGGTTTCTCTGCACGTTGCTAGACACGTCTAACAGTTTAACGGAAAGCAACGTGCACACAAGGCAGTGCACCTGTTCCTTGCTGCTCGAGTCGAGTGACTGCTTATTTGGAATGAAACTTTAAAACAGGCAAACATAAGTATTAGCAGAATCGAAAGCTTATTTATTTAGCAGGGGTTTACCAAAAAGGCAAGCTTGACCAGTCATAAGGCAATGCACACATAATAGCACACATAATAGGGTTGGTGTTACCACAGAGTAAACCTGACCAGTTAAGCACAGTTTGGTCAAGCTTACCTTGCTGTGTTTAACACCTGGTCAAACATTTCTCCTTAACCTCATTCTGGAGGGCTATTACGACGGCTGCGCTCTACAAACCCCAACACACAGGACACCAGGTTTACTATGGTGCAGGAGCGGGCACATGTGTGGCATGCTAAGGCTCGACCTTAAAATATAAAAGGAAATTAAACTCATATCCCCATCCCCCCAGAAAGTCACCAAGCGCAAGGGGTATGGTCGAGCGGCATTTGTAGCGGGAATGGTGTCCAAAAGTGTAAGTTTCCTACGTGTTTGATGGGGGAGCTGCAGGGGCAAAGGGGTATTGTATAGTGATCGAGGCCATTTGTGTGAAGGGGTGATGCTGGGAAGCTATGGTGGTCCTGTGTGGTTCCTAGCATGTGCCGTAAAGCTTTGTAGGATCACAACTCAGTGTGTTGCCAGTGGGTATTTCCGTAGGATTTCATGTTTTGTGATATGTCAGACCAAGCCAGTTCTATGGTTTTGTGATACCATAAGGAGTAGGATAGATGTAGCACTAGCGCTTCTGCTGGGCAAAGCTTGTGAACCCACTTGAATGCAACACAATGAATAAACAAATCAGTTGCAGCTTGTGGTGAACAGCTCTAACATAGCTCCATCGTGTTTTAACAAGGCGGCATTATAGGTGAGGTCAGTGCTTTAAATAACAGAGTACCTGCACTACTAATTTTCCATTTAGACTAGAGTACCTGTTACTTCTGAGAAGTAGCGGGACTCTCCCATTAGATGGATTGCAGCAGTGCTCAGAAGTGCAGGTACTCTCTACATGACAGTTCCTGACCATTTAATGCATTGGGTGAGGCGAAAGTCTGTTGCACCAATGGGACTGCAGGAGCAGCCGCCACGTTATTACTTTTGCAAGTGGTGGCCTTGTTAGGAGAAAGAACACCAGTTGTCATCCAGGAGAGCAATATAAACACTCTCGACAGAAGAAGAAAACTTTTGCCCACTCAAATGCTGTACTCAGATCAATCAAAAGTGGGCAAAGCCAAAGCACCTCTCTGTAGTTATCCGAAAACTATTTTTGAGTTGGTCACAGGTATGGTGACAGCTGTGATTTCAAGCTGTACCACATGTCGCAGACCACTCGCAGACTTGGCGCCCTTAAAAGGCCTCCGGTGCAGTATACATACACTGTGCTTTGAATCACTGCCGGGACGTTAAATGCCACCGCTTTGAACTGACCAACACACTAAGGAATCTTCTGGTCTCTGCATCCTACAATAATAACACCTTCTGCATTTAAAAAAGGTTTCCTTCTTCGGCCTCCTGTTAACTCTCTCGGGCAACAACTAAAACTGCACTGGCAAATAACTGCACCCAAAGAGTGGACACAGGTCAGAATCCCGCGGACTACATCATACCAATTGACTGTCCGGCTCAAGCCCCTCCTGGCACGCCATGGAGGGCTCGCATCTGGACCCGAAGTACCTAATCACTGAAACCGGTATGTAAGCGTTTAACATTTCCCATCACTCCAGAAGAATGCTCTTTTAAAACTCTGCCGCTGAAATGAGTTTCCCCCACACAACTGTTTTGAAAAGATAGTATAGACAAACTGATCGCGGTATTTACAGACAACCAAAAAAAAACGAATCAGACGCTGGCACTGCAATAACTTCTTGGCGATCACACGCACACATCTGTTCGTAGATGCCAGGCCATTCGATAATGTTAAATCTGCTGTGAAGGAAGCGTGCGGATGGCAACCCGCTCCCTCCCAGTCAATGCATCCAGCCAGCACTGTCTATCGTTTCCGCCAGGCAAACAGACGAGCTGCATCATGTGTACGACGAAACTACAGACAGACGTGAGCATCAGTTAAAGACTGGCTGGGGGAGAGAGCACGGGATTACCGGACGCGTTTCAAAGTGAGTTTTAATTACTGCCGGGCCTGTGACCTGGCAAGAACGGTTCCGTTCATAAGCCCTGCTCCTACCCCACCTGTGGAGACTTAGCATTGGAAGGTCTGCAAGAGTACACATGAACACATAAGTTCACGTTATTATAGTACATGTGACGTTATACACCGACAAGTACAGCCCTGTAAATAAAAAACTTGGACATGGAAAAAGGAGTAAACTTGGATGTATTTACTATCCTGCTCAACTCTGAGCTCAGGGGCCTGGCTAACCTCCTCCGATGGTCCGCGTGTTGAGTGGCGGACGTGCCTCTGTGAGGAACCTCGCTCGCCTGCAGCCGGCGTGACAAACACGCACCTATACCTCTTAGCCATGTGTTCCCCACTGCCCCTGAGGCCATTCTCGGGGATGCTCTGCTGATGGGGCCGCGCTACTCATCCGCCATTTGCAGCCACCAGTCCCCACAACAAAATAGCGAACCAGGGTGAGATTTAAACATAGTCACGTGATTCTCCGTCCACCATTAGGAAACGCCCCACGGGCGTGACGAAGACAGTAACAAAGTTATCACGTAACTCGTGCTAACTGGGCTTGTGTTCACAGTAGGCTTGTGGTGAGACTCAGCACCTTTGGGGGGAACAAGCACTGGCAAATCCAATAGGGGCGTTGTCAAAGTTTTTACTTTTACATTTTGCACAGTGGAAGTACCTGTAGTGGGCACTTCCACGGGGGGAGGAGGCTGAGACACAAGGACCCGCGGAGCTGGCAGTGCATGCGGCAGCTGAGGAGCTGTCTCTTATCTCCTCATCCAGCATCGCCCAGGGCTGCTGCTCGGGGGCTCGCCGCTTTTATGGTGCTTCTGGAGTGATAATGCAGTAAGCGGGCAGCTCCCCCGGGAAGCTCCTAGCAGCCCTGCCTCCCGCCACAACTGCCATTGTCCGGGCTGCTTCCTGCTTCGAAAGTGGAAGCGGGCGCGGCCCGGAAAATGTAAGCAAAGCATGTCCTACCTAACTAGAAACCAGGAAGAGAACACGTCATCGCGTGCGCGACGTTGTGATAAAGCTGCACGCCAGAACAAAGTGCGCGAGTAAAGGGGCCAGTAGCCTTGGAAGGATACAAATGACGACATAATCGTCATGAGGCGGGACTAACAAGCCTTAAACCAATTGGAAGGCTGCATTTACTGACCCAAGCCAATAAAAATGATGGGCGGAGAGTGGGCGGAGCTTAAATGAAGCTTCCACACTAAAGTGTATACTGCATGTCTCGGAGAGACAGCGCAAGCGCTGTCTAGGCGAGACCTAAAAACGAGAATAGACAGTGAGATAATGTTGGCTGTCAATGCTACGAGCAAAGGCAGTGGTGCAGTGTTACCAAAAAAGTTTCCACTCAAGTACCCTTATGTAATTGATGCGAACAACGTTCCTTTTGCTCGAATCCCTGGAGTGGGGGATAGGGTAATTCCAAACATGGAACGTAGAGCAGCTTTGATTTATGAAGCACATCTGGGGGAGGGTCTGTCACATCAAGGGATCTCTAAAACAATATTGACATTAAAAGAGATGTACTGGTGGCCTGGAATGAATACACAGATTCACATCTTCGTCAATGACTGCATAGACTGTAAGGTACAGCGTGATGCAGAACGCCACCAGACACCATGCTACGAAGTAGCCTGCCCAGTACAGACCCCATTGTTAGACAGCATTAGACTATCTACGCGCACGCGTCCTTATGGACAAATGCAATCCCACAAATACTAAGTCAAGGTTCCTATGGATATGGCCTCAGCGCTCGGCTGACGCTCGAACTGTTATAAAAGATTTGCGAGTCTTTATCGGCACATACACAATAGGCACGCTACATTCTGACCAGGGCCCTGCGTTTAGCTCTCGGGCTTACAAAGAAACCATGGCCAGTCTGGGCGTTGCATTGCAGTACTCCTCTCCGTTTCATCCTGAGGGAAATTCTGTTGTGGAAAGGAAAAACCGGGACATAAAGCAGTCTATAACAGCTAGGGTATTAGGTTCGGGTGATGGGTGGGTCAAACATCTTTATGGGGTCCAGCGCTCATTAAATAATTTGCCAAGAAGTTCTCTAGGGGGGGTCACTCCATATGAGGTCCTATTTGGGACAAGAATGTGGGTTTCTGATCTCGAATGTAACGGCACAGTGGTGGAAAATAAACCCTTTGATATCAAAGATCGTTTGGCTGTTTTACAGGATCTAAATGAACTAAGATCGAAACAAAGCAACGTGTTCCTGCAGCCAACTACCACTGGGGAAAAACCGGCAGTCCCAGCAAGGCCTGTCTGGATCCCAAAAGTTGGGGATCTAGTCAGAGAGAAGATTGCGGACAAGAAGGAATTTGGACCTTCTTACAGACAACCAGTACCTGTCCTAGCCGTACACGGAACAAGAACAGTACTTCTGCCGCCCCTTGCTGGAAAAAAGGAGAAAAGATTTGTGTCCATCGACCTCATCAAACCACCGTATGTGGCCTATACTAAATAGTAGGCCTCGTGGACTCCGACCTAGTAGCAGACGCACTCCTCTCGCTACTATGCAAGAGGTTCAGACTGAAAGACTGATAACCATCGAGAATTCAGCAGTAACAGATGAAGGACTAAGCAACAATGCTATGGAACTCATCCCTCTTGAAACTCAAGTAACAGTTCGTCCAAATACACCTGTCTACACCAATGTGACAAGTGATCAACTAGTTCCAGCAATTTCGACAAATCCTGATGCAATTCCAACAATTGACAGAACTGCTTCTGGCTATTTCATTAACTTTGATACGTTTTCTGAGGATCTGAGTGAGCCTGAAACGACGCCAGCATCAAAAACTTTTAAACGACAAGTACAAGACTTTTTTCATTTTCTGAAAAAGTCTTATCTGGTTTCACCATGGATTGAACTGTGGATTATTTCTGGAATATTTTTCTTTCTGCTTTGGCTAGCGTTGGTTATGACTATGAGCGTGCTCATAAATGGCAGATACATCCATTTGGACATTGAAAGTAAAAATGTGAACTTACTTTTGAAACCTCACAAATCATTCCATCGTGAAGCAAGAGACTTGTCAGCAGTGAACATCACAGCCGTTCCTATACAGGATGGTACAGTGTGGGACAAAGTAGATTTTGATATCTTCGGCCCTACGGAACTTTTGAACATTCCACATTTATTTAAAATTTCACTAAGTGATTTTATTTCATCCAGTACCTATTCTGATGATTGGGACTTTGAGACTGTAAATGATATGATGTTTGATCTAGAAAGGTCTGCTGCATTTTCTAATAATGAATATTTAGAGGGTTCATCAGACTATGAACAGCTGTATTGCTATAACCACTATGGTCATCATTTTTTGCATAAATCTGCAACACCTAGAAATGTGTTTATGTTTAACCAATGGGAGCATTGTCCTACACCACCAAAAGGTAGTTCAAAAACGTTTGCTAAAAAGTTTCCCTATTTTTCAGGGTACAATACATCTGACCCAGCAACATTTTTCTACAAAATTGTAAACAAAACAGGACAGAAAATCATGTTAACAAATACAAAACAGATTTACTCTGCAGCATTTATTGCCCAACTGTCTAGACATGGTTTCGATTTGTGGAAAGACACAATAGACACAAAATCTGTCTGGGGTACTAAAGATTGGCAAATGCAGGGGATAGAAGCTTTGTTTAGAGCATGTATCATCCCTCAGCAAATTATGTTTTTGAATGACACTGTGCAACAAACGTCTTGCCTTGGTTTAGCCAAGATCAAAGACATGAAAACACCTTCTGTACCAACACCTGCCAGTATTAACAATACACAGGCAGCGGTTACAGTTGACACAATACTACAAATCAACAGAACAAATCCTGTTTGGAGAAAATGGTTGATCTGGCCCACAGACACAAACATCTGTCAAGAAAGATTCCTGAATAAAACACAGGGGTTTACTATTCATAGGCCAGACCCACGATACGTCCAAAGACAACATCCGGGGGTAGTAACAACATACAGTGTAGGGAAATTGTGCCTCGACTGGCTACATAAATCTACACTTAAGGATGTGAAACAACACTTATCTTGACTTAAAGAAGACGCAGACCTTAGGGAATTCTTGCTTGGACCAAGAAAACCGCGTCAAAAACGTTTCATATATGCCGGCATTTATGCTGCTTATAATGAAGCATGGAAGGTTTCACAGGCAGAGGCCGCAGAATGAATACGTGAACTTGATCGTATTAACTTAGAGAAAACTCTCACTGTGGTCGACAACGGGTTAACAACTTTGTCATCCAGAATTTATTCATTGGACAACATTGTATCCTCTGCTATTGACATACTGGAACAATATTTAGCCATGTTACAACAAGGCCAATCTCAGTTGCGTTCTATTATGTTATTAAGCTGGACGCTGCAATCTTTGCATGCAGGCTATGTGCCTTGGCATTTTATCAACACGTTGGCTCTGTTTGCAGAATACAATCTAACTGATAAACAGATCGAACTGGCACAAAGAGGAGCAAAGTATACAGTGCTGAGCATTGAAAAACTGGAAAAATTACCATTCACAGTGGCAGAAAAACCAGCTACAGAATGGCTTATTCATGGCAAAATCACTCTGCCTGTCACTACTTTTCATTGTCAGTATTGCCTCAAACAAATGCAAGCAGGCAAATATGAAAGGTTGGGTAAAGAATACATTAAGACATCCTAGACTTTACCTTACACATACAGATGTTGGAGTGGGGATCGTTAAGTGTTTCTAAGCGGTACACACTGTGAAAGTGCACTAAGCGGTTCACTCATTTGTCAGGACATTTCTTTACACGGGGCTTGTAATGGTTCTGTGGCAAATTTGTCCTGCCACCAGCAGGGTACACCAGCTACTGTGATTAATCCAACGTTTGGCCAACTTTCTAACGGGAGTTACCTCATGTTGAATGATCAGAGTTGCTGTGGCATGTTGCCAGGCATCCCATATCTATTAACGGTGGACTCTAGGGTCACTTGCTGTATGCAAGTATTGTTCCCCCCAATAGACACAGTCAGGGAGTCGCCTTTATGGCCTTCGTTGAATGTTTCTTTTATACGATTTGATACTTTAAGCAGAATGAAAGCCATGCTGATACAACAAACAGTGCCTCTGACCTCGGCCAAAAAATCTATGATTTACAAGTTGCAAGGACTTCGGCTGAGATACAGGCTTTAATTCGTACAAACTGCCCTATACATTTCGTAGAAATGATGGGACATATCTTTAACATGTCTGATACGAGCGGAATTGTACATGTATTTAAGACCATCTGTTCCGGACTATTAGCACCTTTCCAGGCAGTCCTCGGAATCATCCCAAACTTCGCTCATTCGGTGTTTGGTGGTGTGCCATTAATTCTAGCACTTGTTGCAGGAATCCTATTTCTATTCCTACAACTACGCTATGGCAAGCCTATTCGCCAACATCACTCCGAGCGATGTGGAGAAAGCTCTCCTTGAACGGAAGTGCCGTGAGCGCATAGTACAGCTTTTGGGCATGCCTCGTCTACGGGAACTTAATACAACGTGGTTCCTGTCATTCATACCAATCTGGCAAGATTGCATCTTACCTGTTCTACGCTGCCTGTTTTGCGGTGAAGAATGCGTGCTAGACACCTGTCTAACACTTCCATCAGTCATGCCAACGGATATCGATACTTTGCTGGACCCGATAACGGCCCATGCTCTGTGTTGTCCCCAGAGGCTTCCAATCCTGATGACGGCATTAATTGAGATCTCACAGATGCTTCCTGCAGCTGCTGAGGTACGAGATGGATCAACAGGCACACAGGTAACAACGGACGCGAACATTGCATCTTCTGCTGCAAGCGATGTTTCTCATCTCTGTGCAATTAACCTTCTGAACGAGGTGTTCCAAATGTCACCAACTGCGGTAGACGATATTTTGGCTACGGAAATAGATGATCTCATGTTTACGCCAGACCCTTACACTGACTTTGATTCGGCTCACAGTGTACCACGGAAGCAATGAAATTTGGCCTTCATATTTTACAAACTTGGAACTTTTCCCAGAATTGAACTTTTTCTTTTTAATTTTTGAAAATACATGGCAAAACGATCTGCTTACAGTAGAACTAGTCTTATAAAACGGACTTCTTTGAATACTTCCAGGGACACATTGTCACCTTACTTGTCTAACATTTCATTTACTGCCATGATATGCAATGGCTTTGATTTTTTTTTTTTTGACAACTTGTCAACCATTTCATCATATGCATATATTTCTGTTTATTCATTAATGTTGCATTTCTTTCAATTATATGCTTAGAATGAAAACAATGCTTTATATGTACAGTACCTATTGCATTCAACAGTTTATTTTAAACTTCTTTTTAATATGCTTTTAGAAATGTTTTTAGCAACATGTGGTACTCAATTTAATGTTTAGCATTTAATGTTTAGCATTTAGTATTATTGTTCATTCGAAAGTGGAGTGGGTGTTGTATTCCGCTTTAGGTGTCCCTATACAGGTTTTCCTAAAACATGTCCTTATATAGGCACAATTCGCATTGCCCTTATATAGGCATAGAATCCCAGTCCTTATTTAGGCATTAGCCGTGCACTCCAAATACAGGCATGGTCACCGACATCCGTCCACCCTAACGTCACAACGAGTTCTTAGAAACCAGACCCTTAAGCTCTCGGGAGTTCCCCTAGCACAGGATTATTGATTTCTCCAAGAACTCATTTATTATGTATGAACCGTTATACATTAAGGGTTCATTCCTGACGTCTTCCTCTGTCCGACTTCACGTCAATGCTAACAATCCAAGGCACCTACCAGATATAAATATACCTTCCCTTGCCCAAGCAAGTTAGAGGTGACCTCGACTTCAGAGGAGCCTGTATCCCGGCCTGACGCACTGAGAAGACGCTGTCATTCCTGCTCGCAGAAGAATCCAGCTTCCAGTGTTCTGACTCCCTTCGCGGGGTGTTAGAGTTCCAGATCCGGCAAGAGATTCCCACCTCTCTCATTCTCAAGGTATGGAGCTGACTAGGACCTAGAGGGACTCTTGGCATACTAGACTTAACATACTCTTAGTATACCATACTAGAGAATACTCCACCTACTTCTTACCTTTCCCTACACCTAGACTAGGTTAGGTACATTGGGGTAGAACTAGCTTAGAGACGCATCGTATGAGTACTCGCATTTTTAGCTCATGTTATTTATGTACGTGAATATATGTTAAAAGATGATGCTAGCGCAGTATTATCTATTTCTACTGCTTACGCTGTACATTATTTATCTTGCATACTGTCTTGTGATCATAACAGCACATATCTCTTACACGAGAAACAAGACTGTTCAATAAAACCTTTTTATTGAAACGCCCGTCTTTCCTTTCTGTGTAACTCTGTAGAAACTAAGCATGCACGATTGACTGAGTGAAACTGTTATCTATTGTTTCAACGATTCTGAGACGTGTTCCGATTCTAAAAGAAAACAAAGTGATCATGTTTATGCGGTTGCCAGAAACTACTCCCTTCTTGTTCTCAAGCAGTTTCTAGTGGCCTCTGAGCTAGCTGGCACAAGTAATTAAGTTTAATATACTCAATAGGGACATACCAACCTCAGTGCTATGTCAAGCCTATAGGTTATATTATTCCAATGCGCAGAGCCTATTAGGGAAATAGGAACTACACTACAGTATGTCCTAAATAGTCAAGCCCCTGAACACCAAACGTACATTTCTCATGTCTAATGGTCATACCAGTACTGCACAACTTTGAAAAAACGTTGTATAAGATGTTATTATGGGTCTAACGACTGCTAGCAAACACTAGAATGTCATCCTGGTAAGCTTGGACTCCAGGTTTGTCTTCTAAGAGGGTGTCCATGAGCTTCTGGAATGCACTAGCAGCGAAGGCCAACCCAAACAGCAGTCTGAGGTACTTAAATGTGCCACATGGGGTCACAAATATTTTAAGTTCCTGTGACTCAACACTGAGGGGAATTTGGTGGTAAGCTGACTGCAAATCAATTATGGAAAAGAACTTTGAGACCCCCAGACTGGCCAAGAGATCATGTATTTTGGGGAGGGGATGGCAGTCTAAAAGAATGTTGCTGTTAAGTGAGAGCAAGTCATCACAAAGTCTAATCTCCCCAGATTTCTTATTAACAACTACAATGGGAGACACCCAGGAAGAGGAATCACAAGGTACAACTATTCCCTTAGAACAAAGGCTCTTCAATACCTTTTTCAATTCTTCCCTGACACTCAAAGGCAAAGGGCGAACCTTAGATAGCACCGGGTGAGCTTCCGGGTTCAAACGAATATGGTGATCAAAACCTAGTATGTTCCCCACCTTATCACAAGACAAGGAAAATAAATAAATAAATAAAAAATGAGTCAGTAGGTGTGATGAAGCCCAATCGACACCAATATGTAGTAATTAGAATCAATGGCACGGAAATGACTTAGAAGAAGATTTATTGCTGTTTTATCACACCCACGACTAGGAGCGCCCGACCTCCACAGGTCTCCCTCGCAACTGCCTCATGTTGCTGAGAGACCTGTAGATGTCGTTCCACCGCCTGAGCATGGAACAACAGGTGAATGTACATAACACTAAAACATAACATCAAAACAATACACTGCTGGTCTCGAAGACCTACACAAACTAGCCTCGCTCTACCGCAAGGCTACAAACCTCATACTACAGACCAGCAGTTATGTTCTTTTAAGGTGGTGGGCTTCACAGCTAGTGCTTCCATAAGGAGAAGTAAAGCAGCGGCCTTAGCATTCCAGCTGGCGCTGGTGCAAAATCGCTGCTCAGGATATGAACAATGGGCATTGTACAGTGGGCTGCTCACCAGTACGAAGCAATGAAAATCCTTGCACCATTCCCTCTGGGGTTCTTCTGAAGGTGTAATTTTAGGGGGATAAAGGAGGATCAGAAGGTTCCCACAGCACTTAATTTGTAAAAGAATAAGTGCAAAGGCCCAAAGTTTTGGTTAAAAGCCCACAGCAAATGCTATCAAAGGTCGGTGTGCCACCTCATGTCTCTTTAATCTACCACCAGACACTTCCTGCCTCTTTACCTAGTTCTTGCAGCTTCTTTTCATCCCTTCTATCTCCCTTCGCCTCTGTTTTTCTATCTTCCTCTTCATTCTTCCCCCTATTGTGATTACCTCTTTTATTTGAGGAAAAATAAGTGGTGGCCCCAAAAAAGGAGTGCCGGTGGCCCCCTACTGCAACCAGCAGCTCAAATTAAGCACTGGATTTCTGTGAATTTAGTTGGCTCAAGCAAAATGCGGAGGCCTGTGTCTATACGCACGTTTGAGAGAACTCACTTTTATAGCAGGTTCTTGGCTTTGTGGTTTAATGCACCTTCCACAGAAACGTTTGTGTAACCTACTGTTAACATGTTGGGGGCGAATTAATACCATAGCACTGTGTAAGTACAGCATCTTTTATTAGTGCAGTTGGTTATGCTAGTGGGGTCTGTGGTCTACATAAACTGTGTTCCAGGGCCACAAATGTGTAACGAAAAGCAGCTCTGGCAAGCTGGCCTACAAGCCCCAGCGTTGTGAAATGTGACCAGGCGCAGCAAGCAATCCCCACTAAAGCCATGAGTCTTTGGGATTTGGGTGCGGGGTGTGTTCTTCCCCCAGGAAATTGTTAAACAAAAGGGGAATTCTTCATAATTTACTAAAATGCCACAGCTTTTAAAACACAGTAAATATTCTTATAATGAACTGTGACATTGCCCCATGGTGGGAGCAAGTGCTCAGATGCCCTTAGGATAACAGCAAGAAAGATATCAAGCAGGTAAGCAAGAATGGAAACGCAATGCTTGCTTGGCATTATACAGTTCTGATGTGTCTGGGTGTGTCCGCACATATTTGAGCTACGAGTCAATAGGAGTCACAGTAGACAGCTTACAACTTACATTTGGGGCCAGATGTTTGACCGTTTTTAGCGGTTGCAAACAGAAAATCGGGCCGTTTGCGACCGCTAAAAAGGGTTGTAGTATGTACAAATCCTATTTTGCGAGTTGGTGATCTATTACCGACTCGTAAAATAGGGTTTGCAAGTCGCTATTAGGAAGAGGCGTGCCAAGGGCGTCCCTTCCTAAAATCAAGTCATACTGGAATGTACGATTGTTTTGCGACCACAAATGCGGTTGCAAAACAATCGCAGTTACCACCCACTTCAAGTAGGTGGTAAGCCAGTCGCAACCGGGAAGGGGTCCCTGGGGGATCCTTTTCCCTTTGTGAATGTATGAGAAGGAACTGGTCCCATGGACCATTGCCTACCCTTGAAAAATGAAAAGAACATTTTTAATTTTTTTCTTTTAAACGCATCCTGTTTTCCTTTAAGGAAAATGGGCTGGATTTGAAAAAAAAAGTTGCTTTATTTAAAAAGCATACACAGACATGGTCTTCTTGCCCATTCCCAATGGGTCACAAATTGCGACCTGCCTCATGAATATTGATGAGGCAGGTCATTTGCGACACCATTGGGAATCACTAAATGTGTCTAAGACACATTAGTACATTACATTTTGCGAGTCGCAAATTGAGAGTCGCAAATTGCTAGTCGCAAAAAACGCTATTTGCGACCTGTAAAATAGAATGGTTGTACATCTGGCACTTAATGTTTAACAGAACAATAAAGATCCATAGGTGTCGGTTTGCTGGAGATCCTCCTGGTTCTATTGTAGGCCAGCCTGCCTGTGTCAAAATCGGCAAGTCTTTGAGATGAGACCAGTGAATGGGCGATTGGAATGCTGCAATTACCTAATGTACCCTCCACAAAACCTTTCAACCAAACAGTCACTTACATGGCCACTTCAGCTTAGGACTGGTTACATGTGAATGTCAGTCGTTACACAGCAGGATATTAAGATGTTACACTGGGAGTCATAACATTGAGGTTAGTACATTAGAAGTACCTTTACTAATTTAAATGTTTTTTTACATATTAAGATAAATTAATGTATTTAATATTCAGTAAATTCAAATTACCCATTCCTGAACCCTAAAAATCCCTATTATCCCTTATTACTACCCCACACTGACCAATAACAACTCTCTTCCGTGCCTTAACACTGCCCACCTCTGAACAGTAAACCCCTTACCACCCATAACGTCTACACATCCCTGAACTCTAAAAACCCCTTACCAACCCTTTATGCTACCCAATCCGGCCCCTAAAAACCCCTTAATATTCCTTAATGCTAAAATCTAAAATCGTAGACCTATACATTATGCTACTTTCTTATCTATTAAAATTATTCATATTAACAAAAAATAAATAATAATATTTTTATTTATGGATACAAATTGAAGATACACTGTATCAATATATACCTATATATGTGCTTATCAACATATATATGTGTAAATATACATATTTATGAACGTGTGTTTGTGTGTGAGTGTTCAAAAACATAATACACAAATATAACCATATGCACATATAATGTTAAGCCACTTTGGCAGATTCTCAATTGCTGTCTTCATTCAATTGCTGTCTATTTTGGCTACTCTTTGCAAATATTTCTGGCTGCTATGTGTTCTACCTTCGTTTTCAAGATTTTAACATAATTGTACTGTACCTTTTGTTGAGTTTTACATTTAAATGACAGAGACATTAAATGCATGTTTTATGCATTGCATTACCCAGAGTTCGTGTCACTGCACTAAACCATTAATTCCAGACCTGCTAACTTCAAAAGAAAATTTGCCCTGTGAGAATGGGGCATGGCTTTATGACGAGAACGACCTGAGCAACCCATCTTTCCAGTGGCGGCTAGTATTTAGCGGCAGTAGGCGGGCAGGTCATGGGAATGGGGAGGAGCGAATGAAGAAAAAAAATAAACACTTACCTGTCTGCTGTCTGCCGCCACCTCCTCCTCTCCCTCTTAGCCCGCTTCCAGGGCAGGAAGCACCCAGCTCCCAGCCTCCCTATAGCCAGCGTTGTGATAGGTCTGAACACCATGGATCGGCCCTCAGCCAGAGAATGGGAGACTGGAAATGTTTTCCGTGCAGCAGAATATGCAAAGTGCGCATGACGGTTTGACCGGCCCGAGACAGCCGGCCAAAGCGTCCTGCGCATTTGGAATGGTCAAACCACTCCTCCCCTGCCCTGCTCTGTGAGCAGAACAGCCCCGCCCATACCCAGCTGAGCAAGGGAAAAAATGAAATGATAATAGCAATGAGTTATTATCATTTCCTTTTTTCCTCTTTGACCTGCTCAGTCGGGCAACGCTATCCCGCCTAAGCGGAGGAGCTGCCACTGCATCTATCTCTGTCCTCTGCCCCATAAACCCCCCCTCCAAAGAAAAGGCTAAAACAAAAGGTTGATGAGGCTGCTACAAATGTCCTAGGGTGTTTTCACACCCCTTAAAAGACATCGGCTGCTTAAAGCCTCAAAATGCGAGCTGAAAATCTACTATTAGCATTGATTTCCAGCTCGTCTTGCCTGCCACTGTGTCATAGTAGCTCCTCACCGGGTGACTGTGTGAAGGGAGCCGATATAGTGTGACACACGGTGCAGTGGCATCATGTGAGAAGGCAGTTCTGCATTCTATACATGGTCTTTCAAAAGACCACACCTCAGTTGCAAAAGGAGAGCTCTGCCCTGGGCCCTATCTTTCCTAGGCCTTGCTGCAGACTATTGATTTGCAATTACCTTTATATCTACATGAGGTGCTTTAAGTGGAATGAAAAAAAGAAAGGTGTCACTAATAAGGTCAAACAAAACTAGACATGCTATATTAGAGGGTTGGGCTATTTAATTAATATTGTGAATTAAAACATGTGAACTAAAATCCTGTACTTCACTCAGTGTGCCACCTGACACGTATTTGGGTGCCTCTCTGTGCATTTTATGTTATGCATACAAATATATTACAGCACAACAAGCATAAGCTTAACACTGGCAAGGCCTATGGGGTTTTCCAATGTTTGTTAGCAGTGTCAGATACATGAATAACAAAAATATTAGATGTGAATAATTAAAAACTGAAATGTTTCAATTCTGAAAATATGAGATTGTGAATTAAAGGTCTATAGAGGAAGGAGTAATGGTCTTTGGGCTGACTCATTCACTTCTCCTCTTCAGACCACTTTCCTCTGCAGTCTCTTACTTTGTTACACACCTATGCTGTTCCTCTCCACTTCTTTCTGAAATCTTCTATCTACCTATCTAGAAAGTCACCCCTTTCCTCTCTTCACCACTGTCTTGTTGCTCTGTCCTTCTGTATGTACTTACTTGCATCAATCCCCTTTGTCATGGCCTGTCTCTCATTCACACACTCTCACTTTCTCTCGCACATGCAAACAAATACACAGTTCCCCACTGTAAACACAGCAATTTGTTTTCATTGGGCGCTGACAATGTTTCTGACAGCTGTGTATTTCTTTCACACACTTTCACATAAAATGGTAATTACAGCTTGCACATATGTAACCATCGCTCTGTGCGCTATGCAGAGAAGCCTAGGATTTGATGAGCATGTGGCGTGAACACCTTTATGACCCACTGACAGACACTGCGAGAAACATTTCTTCAGCCTCAACTCCAGAGTTCTCAGTGCTGTGTCATAAACACCCACCCACAGCCTGAACTCACCCAGACTCCTAGATATACAAGAGCTATATGTTGCATTAAAAAAAATACAGAAACACATCTGAGAAACAGGAAATATTCTTCAGGAATGCATGAAAAAGTAAAACATGAAATGTAAACAGGTACTGTATTATAGATTCCCTTATGGGTTTTTACAGTCATTTTGGAGAAATCAGTCTTTGTTTTTACCTGTAAAGTCAAAGATATGAATATAGATCCCGGAAAGGACACGTTTCAAAGTCCGTTTTTATAGTGCCGCACATGTGCAACTCACCCCTCCCATCCCACATTCTCTCGCTGCAATGCTGAAGAAGAGAGAGATTAGAACCAATTTGGTGGTTTCCACGGAGTACCCTTTTTATTCACATCAATGTTAAAGATTGCTCATAATGAAAGTCCGTCAAGGGACACATCTTCTTCCAGAAACATTAATTTCATAGATCTCAAAAGCAAGAAGGAGGATGAACACACAAGTCAAATATCATATTTCACATTCCAAGAACATCAGCACACATTGTCATGAGATCCAGAGTGTGGAGTGTGCCAGCAGGCCCCACCTTTCCACAGCCCCCATGTTCCACCCAGGGCATTAATCCAGGCACCATTTCTGAATGAATTGACAGGAAAATCCTTGGGACAACTTCACCACATCTCCATCTCCTCCAACCCTAGAGGAGAACCATAAATTTAAATCCAGGGCACCGCATGGCGCACCGGCCCACCGGGGTACCAGAGCAGAGGAGTCATCCCCCAAAGTTCCAAACCAATTCCAGGGCAACACATAGTGCACCAGCCCACTGGGGTACCTAAGCACAGGCTTCATCCTCAAAGTTCCAAAACAGGCATCACGGAGTAGAGCAGAAGAGTTTCAAGACCACCATCCAGTCAGCCCCCTCACTATCTGCTCCACCTGCCCGGGGCCCACACAAATCATACCCTGCCAAGGGGTCAGTCTAGTCCCAGAATCAGAAATTCTTGTTTATCCACCTTTATTATCTGCCATGGACACCACCAGCTTGTGTGGTTGACGAGCGACGTCTGCTCCCGATCGGCACCAGGCATGATGAAAGGGACAAAGAGGAAGCTATCCAAGATGTACTAGCTTAAATGGTCCCCCAGGCTTCGTTGCGCCTCTTGATTACGTCGCCGGATGCCGCACTTCCTTTCCAAGGTGGGGCTCCAGCCCATGGTGTGACTAAGGGCATCCCTCCTCTAGTTGCAGGGGGTGCCTGCTCATTCTTCGCGGGTCTGCGATCTGATAGGTCATGACCCACTTGAAATCCTCTCTTCATGACAATATGGGCTACCAGACTCTGTGTTGATTCTGTCCTTGGCCTCTCTGAGAAAAAGGGAAGGGTTCTGTCTGTGTGCATTCCGTACTTGTGTTTTTTTCCCCAGTGACCACAGGATAATGGGTGCTTTCTCTGTGTCCAATCCATCCTTGGCCACTCAAGAGTGCCCACAGCAGGATACGAGTGGGTTTGTTATTGCATCTGTGCACATTCTGTCCTTTGCCTATTTCTTAGCTACCAAACCCTGTTTTATTATCTTCGATATTCTCACAGGTGCTTCTGCTCCAACCAGTGGGAGGCGATCAAAGCAGTTTTCTGATACAGAGATTATTTTTCCGATGAAATGCTCGCTTTTGGCAATGTAGTTGGCCCTTGAATAAAAATAATACATGTCCTTTGGAGGTTGTCAGTCTTCTCTACCTGTTGGCAACTAAACTCACTGTCAGTGGCAGCACTGCGAGAGGTTAGGGCCTTCCTTAGCGTGCCTCTGAATGGAGCAAAATCCTTTGCCGCCTTGCTGATTCAAAAACAAGCACTGTCAAAGCCAATAGGTCTTGCCAACGTTTTTTAGCAAGGCTTTACAGCATCCCCGATGTTGTGCAGAATGGCTAAAGAGGAGAAAAACAAAGCCTAAGATGTGGTTTGGTGTGTCATTTTGTTGGCAGATCCAAAACAGATGTGTGCTCCTACAAAACTGATGCAGGCTTTTTGTATCTTTTTGTTTACCAATAAGAGTAGAATTGGTAAATAGAAAGTAAAAAAAAGTAAAGCAAAGACGAACATAGGTGGGGGTGGAAGCAATATGGAGGGTGGAGTGAGAAGTGAACAACACTGAGACAAAGAGTAGCGTGGAGCACAGGTGTAATGGGGTGGCAGCATATGGGCGAGCAAGCCAGGGGGAAAGAAGCACATGAAGAAGAGTGCAATATGGATGGAGCAGGGGAGAAGCACCCAGACAAGAGCAGCGGAGTGGGGAAGAGAAGTACACAAAGGAGACAGCTGGAATACGCATGTAGTCTTATGGCATGATTAACAAAAAAAAAGAAAAAGAAAAAAGCAGTGGGATGACACAAGTCATAAGGCCATGCTCAACTGGAGGGACAAACACTTGAGGAAGAAAACGCTCATAAGCTAAAGAATAAAAAGCAACCAAATGAGTGTGAGAATCTAGCCAACCAATGGTAAGCAATGGGCATGGTCTACTCCCACTGCAAGTCACCAATAAGTATTTTCGCAAACCAGAGAGCTTACGCTGTTTGTTAGACAAGACCTAATGAAGCAGCAAGTGTAGTTCCACCATCATCTCACAAGTTTCACATACACACGCATACACAAACCTGTGCGCAAACACACAATGAAAAGGCACCGTACAAGTTGTGTTGGCCTGCTGCAAATATTCCCTGGAGAATTTATCAGCAGCAACCTCCAGAGGTATACCGAAGCGCATTTCTAGGATTTATCTAAAAGTGAACAGTCGGTCACGCGTTCATCCAAATTTTTCTCTACAAGGAGCTGCGAATACGAATTTATAATTCCGGTAAAAAAATAATAAATTTACTCCCCCAGACGTTTTATATTCCTTCTATTTTTGGAAGTGAAACTGCATAATTAATACAGTAAATAGAGAGAACACAAAATGATCAACAAGCGAAAAGTTGATTACAGCTGTCAAAATGATAATTTCCGAACCAATATGATTTTTTTTTTTTTATTTAGGATCGGCATTTGATGAACACCAATTTTCACACTTTAACTTGTAACATACAAGTATACCTGACTTTATGAACAAAATAAAATCCACAGAATGCTGCAGGAAAGATTTGTGCACCCACAAGTTATGCAAAAGTGTTATCAGTGTCAGCACTTGGTCATTAACAACAATAAAAAATATTAAATTCAAATTGAATTAAATATTCAAAACTGTACAGACAATCATATAAAAACTTGATAAAGTGCACCACTCTGCAAAGAAAGGCTACTGACCCTAAACACCGAAATACATATATCTAAATAGGAATTGGCAAAGCCCAATATCTCTGGTCGTGCATGGAAAGCAGTTACTAATGTTAATTTTATAAGTTTTTTTATTGCAAGCTCACAAGACAAAAGTAAGAAGAAGAAGAAAAAAAAAGAAAGCACGCAGCCGCCTAAAAGTGGTGGACACATGCTTGCAATAAAAAACTGTAAATTAAAATTAAAATAACCATTGCATTTTAATACAACAGTAAAGATGCATCGTAGCAGGTAGGTGTACTTAGAACCAGTATAGAGACCCTTTTAATTTTTAATGCACATGGCAGTATAGTATGAATGTTATATTTTTACTAGTTCAAAGGAAATGTACCATTTGTTCTGAAGTACTGTCACTTGAAAACGTAGTCTACACACACAGGGATGACTAAAGAACGAAAAGAATAAATAATGGAAAGGAAAAAAAAGCACTGAAGTGAGTACAAGTTAAAGTATTGGCCTGAAAGCATGGCACTGAAGTGCGCTACTTTTTAGGTGGCTGCGCATATATGTGATCAGGAATAATGCAATTACTAACATCGCAAGAGCGCAAACGGTGGAAGTCAAAAGACCAATTACTTCATCGCATGCTGTGGTGGGTGGAAGCAAAATGGGGATCGCAGCTGAACAGACCAATGGATGAAGAGGCCTGTCCCAAAAATCCCTCTATGTCGTTGTAGGTGCATGCAATTTTTATTTATGAATTTTTTTATTACCTGATGCATGCGAAAGAGCTATAGAGGATTCTAGGCCAGGAATACAAATGTGGTCACACTACCAATCTACTGTCTTGAGCAGCAGTCAACATTGCATTTATAAGTCTGATAGCAGATCAGTTCCTTATGGAGACGTTTTCATGTCCATTAGCAAGGTGTGCACCAGCGAGCTGAGAAACATCATAATAACTCAGAGGAGAGTACAGGAAATGGGCTCCAGTGATGTATGACATCTCCTTCACTGAACCTCGAAAATGGATGTGATTGATTTTACACTTGTCCCAATGACTGGAATTCTTGCCTATCTGGGTGTCTGGAGTGCCTAGCCATATGTCTCTCACTTAATCTGTTAGTAATTGTTCTTGTTCTCTATTTATGTTTTTCAGTTTAATTCTCTCATTCTCTTTTTCGCCTCTCTCCAGCTCTGTTTTCTATTACTATTTTCTATTTCTTTCTGTAGCTTCTTCTTTCCACACTGTCCACTCTCCCTCCTCTTTACACTAACCCTGGGCATTCAAATCCGCTCCGCTCGCGGAGTTTGCGGATTTTTGGCAACTCCGCATTTCGCGTAGAACGCGGAGTTACCGAAAACTCCGCGATCCACGGCGGAGCGGAGTTTTTTTCTTGTTCGCGCTTTCAAAATGCGTTTTTGCGCGCGCTGTAGTGACTTACCGGGATCCCTGCGTTCGCCGACAAGATTTCCTATCCGTTCGCGTGCGCCACGAGATTTTGGTAGCCGGCCACACGATCCCGCGAGAGTGTGCGACCGTGAACACGCCATCGGACATCCGGCGGAAGTTCCGTGAAGATAGTGATGCCGAACATGCAGAATTTGCAATCTGGAGAAGACTATCTCTCGAACAGCATAAAACCTTCTCGAAAATGCTGATTTGGATGAAAAAAACTCCTCAGATTGACATTTGGCTGTACTTTTTGTGCAAGGAGTCCTTTTTCTTTTTTTACTTTCTTTTTTAAGGGGAACGAAGTGCCCCAGAGTCTCCAACTTCCTGTTCTTGTCCAGTAGGCTCCGCCCAGTGCTTTGTCCATGTCCTGTCACTTTTCATTTGGATTTGGAGCTGGAAGGATCACTCTTTGTGCCTGCTGCATCACATTCATTGGATTTGAGGACTTTTGGATTTCAGATTTTACAAGTAAGTTGGAGAATTGGTGTTGTTTGTTTGATTGGGGTATTGCACCTACATTTTTGTGTACCTTTCTTCGTTTTTTTTAAATTTATTGTTGTGGGTGGTCTGTAGTTTCAGTAGGGGCCTAGTTGTTTTTCTTTGTATGTAATTTTTCTACTAGTTTTGTTTTATAAAGGAAACATGTTGCAAAGTTCACTATATTTTCTCCAACTTTTGCAATCAATTTGCAATATTTATTTAATTCAGTAGCCCAGTAGTCTGGCCCAATAAATAGGCCTTTCAGCCAGTAGGCCCAGAGCTACTCATGGGTGCATGAAACAACTGTTTCTGTGGTGTCTGTTGAATTTAAACATCATTTCGGGCATGGATGGAATTGGATTGAATTGCAAAATGTGTTTTTTTGGGGTATTTCACTTTTTTGATGTGTGTTAAATAAAGGCCTTTGTTGGATGTGTGTGTGGTGTGGTTGTTGTGTAACTTGCAAACCTTTTTTAGCCCTGTGGATTTTCGTTTTTGCATTAAAGCTGTGTTGTTTAGCAAGCATGCCTCCTTTGTCTGGCCATACAATACAGGCCTGCTTGAGCTCATTGTTTTCCAGACCTCCTGCTTGTTGTGACTGTGAGTGACCATGTGGCTGGTGATCATTTTGTGGGGGTAGTTTAGTAGTGTGCTGCTTTTGCCATATAGGCCTGCATGTCTTTCCTTTGTTCCTCTTGGCTTATGCTTCTTGTTGTTGTGGCCTGGCCATGTGGCTGGTGGCCATTTTGTGAAGCCAGGCAGTGTGCTTTTGCCATAGGCCTGCATTGTCTGTCTTCCCTTTCTTGTTGTTGTGGGTGGCCTGGCCATGTGGCTGGCGGCCATTTTGTGAAGCCAGGCAGTGTGCTTTTGCCATAGGCCTGCATTTTCTGTCTTCCCTTTCTTGTTGTTGTGGGTGGCCTGGCCATGTGGCTGCCTGGCGGCCATTTTGTGAAGCCAGGCAGTGTGCTTTTGCCATAGGCCTGCAAGCTTGTGGCCTAGTCTGCCAATAGGCCTTTCAGCCAGTAGGCCCAGAGCTACTCATGGGTGCATGAAACAACTGTTTCTGTGGTGTCTGTTGAATTTAAACATCATTTAGGGCATGGATGTCATTGGATTGAATTGCAAAATGTGTTTTTTGGGGTATTTCACTTTTTTGGGGTGTGTTAAATAAATGCCTTTGTTGGATGTGTGTGTGGTGTGGTTCTACTTGTGTTGTGTAACTTTCCAACCTTTTTTATCCCTGTAGATTTTCGTTTTTGCATTTTTGCATTAAAGCTGTGTTGTTTAGCAAGCATGCCTACTTTGTCGGGCCATATAATACAGGCCTGCTTGAGTTCATTGTTTTCCAGGCCTCCTGCTTGTTGTGACTGTGAGTGACTGTGTGGCTGGTGGCCATTTTGTGGTGGTAGTTTAGTAGTGTGCTGCTTTTGCCATATAGGCCTGCATGTCTTTCCTTTGTTCCTCTTGGCTTACTGCTTCCATCCCCTTTGCCAGCTGCACCTCCCTGAATGACGTGATGCGCAAATTAATGCCAAACAGGTTCCACTTCCATTACATTTGTATTTTTGTTTTTGTTCTTCTTCTTTCCTATCCTTCCTGAGTGTACACAGTATACCATGAAAGCCCTTGTTCTGAAAGTCTCACAAATGGCTACACTGTTGTTTTGTTTTTTTAATAGCTGAGTTAATAAAATTTAATAATATAACACTAACAAGTGTGACCACCACACACTAAGTCATATATTATATTTGTTTGTTTGTACTACTAGTATTAATTGAACCACAACAACAAATGCAACATTTCACTGATGTTCTTCTGGCTTCTTTGCTTTTAGGTGCACAAAAGACTGAGGACTCAGGAGGAGGTGTCATCATCACCCATTGTACTGCCAGACAGAAGTCCTGCTGCTCACGACGTCACGTGACGTGTGACCACAGACATCTCTGCAACTTGTGCAACTGCGTCCTGCTGACATCTGAAGAAGATGGCCCCAAAGAAAGGTACCAGGTCCTCCAGTACCAAGAAAGTTGCCAGTGAGAAGGAACAGAAGAAGGAAGAAGTGGTACTTACCAAGACTGGTGTGCCGCCCAGGATGTTTTTTGGGAAACAAAAAATTAATCCTGCAGCAGCGGTGTCCGGGGAGCAAGCTGGGAGCAGCACCTCCGCATCAGTGGGCCCGCCCCACCAACCTAGGCCCAAGCCCATGAGTGTCGCAGAGGCAGCCAGTCTAATTGCGCAAACGCCAACGAGCAGTGATGTTGAAATTGACTTATCGTTATCGCAAAGTAGTACCCAATCAATGCAGGAGGAAACTCAGCAGATAAGTGGGCAACAACAGCCGTAACAACAGCCGCAACAACAGTCACAACAACAGCCGCAATCACTGCCCACAATAGTAGTTGTTCCTCCCGAAGTAGTTACAGTTCAGGAAATCGAGCTTCCTGCAGAGGAAGAAGAAGCAAGCCACTCTTTCAGAAGATCCATTGTCTTCCAGATCCCCAGCAAGGAAAAGGAGGGTTAGTCCATCAACTTGTTCTTCAAGCCCCCCTTCTGATGATCTAGATGCCACTTGGAAGCCACCAGCTCAGTCTGAGAGTGAGGCACGCCACGAGACAAGGCTAGGGAAAAGGAAGGTTTCAGAAAGCCTTAGAGTTATGGAGGTAGATGTAGAAGAGGAGGATGATGACGAGCCAGTCATCATGAACATCACTCCTGCCCCAGTGGAGATGGAGACCGACATTACCCCATCCCAAATTGCTGTGAGGGATGTGGCACAGATACCACCAACACAGGTAACACCAACACCACCTCCAGCTTCCATATTTGCATTTGCAAAGCCCGGCAGGGACTTACATCCAGCACAACCACTACCTCAGTAGGTAGTGGTACTGCACAGAGTCAAATTCCAGGCACACCCTCCAGTTCATCCGGCATTGCAAGTGGCACCTCCAGCAGCGCAAGAAAGTTCACCTCCCCGGTTTGGGACTTCTTTTCATTTAGCAGTAAGGAGGAGAATGTTGCTATATGCTCAATTTGTCAACAAAGTGTTAGTCGGGGTAAGCTTGGTACAAACTATGGTACCGGAGGCCAAACAACCCATCTGAAAAAACACCACATGATCCAGTGGGAGGCGCACCTTAGCGGCCAAAAAAGTAAAACTGCACCCATTGCTGTTGGTGGGGATGAAGAAGTAGAAGAAGACATGATCGCGGTGGAAGGTGAACAAGAGGGAGACATTTTCTCTGGTACACAAAGTAGCCCTGTCCCCAGCAGTGCAGTGGTACCACTACCGCCCACATCGTCATCATCCTCAGCAACATCTCAGTGGCACCGTAGTAAGAGTCAGGCTGAGACACCAAGGCAACAGAGTACCGCAATGAAAAAAAGTGCGTCGTTGAGCCTAACAACATCTGTGTTCAAGAAGTCACCTGCATCAGCGGCACCAGAAAGGAAAAAAATCCAGCCTACCATTGTCAGCATGCTTAGGTCGGAGGGGCAGTACGAACGCAACCATCCAATGGCACGTATGTACAATGCGAAGCTGGCGAAAATGTTAGCGCTGGACCTTCTCCCTTTTTCTTTTGTGGAAGGGGTGGGTTTTCTGGAATTTGTGACAGCCATCTGCCCAAAATGGAAGGTTCCCAGCCGGTCCTATTTCGCCAGAGTTGCTGTTCCAGCACTACATCACGACATGCTGGAATTGCTTGGACAAGCTTTGCAGCAGAGTGCTGTTCACACTATCCACCTGACAACAGACATGAGGACCAGTTGCCAAGCCACTGATTACATGTGCATCACTGCACACTGGATCTCTTTTGTGGGGGTTAGAGAAAAGATATCTGCAGCTGGTGTTGTTGACACTGCTGAGATTTTTAATGCCACTCGTAAACATGCAACTGTAGCCATGTTCGCCATGGAAAAATCTCATACTGCTGCAAACATTTTGGAAGAGTTTAACAGCAAGGTCTTTGAATGGCTGCACCCAAGAGGGCTTAACATTGGTTTTGTTGCCACGGACAATGGCAGTAATATAGTTAAGGCCATGGGCGATGGTCGCTATTTCAGGGTCCTGTGTTTGGCGCACTGCATTAACATCATTGTTCAAGACTTTCTGAAAGAAGAATACCAAGTCAGCAACTTACTGACCACCTGCAGAAGAATATGCACACATTTCAGCCATTCTTTTATAGCCCGGAAGCAGCTGAGGATCATTCAACATGAGGATAGAGTGCCAGTCAAAGCACTCATCCAGGAGGTGCCAATATGTTGGAACTCAACTTGTTACATGCTTGAACGTCTGTTTGAGCAGTACAGACCAATCAATGACTATGTCATGCAAAGACTAGGGGATGCTACCGTGAAAGGCATGACCATTGAGATGGATCAATGGGGCCAAGTTAAATGCCTGACAGAGATGCTACTTCCTTTCGAGCTCTTCACACATGAAGTCAGCAAGGAGGACTGTACTATGGGCCAAGCTATCCCATTGTTGCACATGCTAGAGCAACAGCTGAAGATGGTGTCAGACACGTACGCAGGTGTTGAGGAAAAAAATGAAGCATATGAGTTGGTGGAGAGCTTAGCCCTTCGCTTAGCTGAAAATACAAGGGTGCAAACTAAGATTGTGTCAGACAAACATTACATTTCTGCCACAATTCTGGATCCACGGTACAAATCAGCACTGAACACTAAGACATTAATTCCTTTTTCAGAAGTGGATGTTGCCAAGTACAAAACTTGGATAGCTGAGGTAGCCAGTGACTTTGAAAAAGAACGGCTGGTAATTAAAGGCACACTACTCCAGCCCACAACAAGTACTGCAGGGCATCCGGCTTCAAGTTCAACTTCACAGAGCCTGAGGGCAGTGCGTTGGCTCACAGCAGTCACCAACACTATCAACAACAGCAAGAACAGGATCATCAGCCCCAGTAAAATCGGCACAGGATTGGTATCTACATCAAGGGCTTGTTAGGTCCAGTGCTGATGCAAAGGCAAAAGAGGCCCAGCAAAGCGGAGCACCCCTGAGCATTGAGCGGATGGTCCAGGCCTATCTGGATGACCCAACAGAGGTCTACATTGATCAAAACCCATTGGTGTATTGGTATGGGAAAAGGCGCCAATGGCCAGTCCTCAGCACGCTGGCGATAAACTATCTGGCTTGCCCTGTCGCAAGTGTCTCTTCTTAGCGTGTTTGCAGTGCTGCTGGTGCCATTGTAACAGTGAAAAGGACCAGTCTCTTGCCCAAAAACGTGGAGAGGTTAACCATGATCAAAATTAATCGGCACTTTATACCACCAGATTACAAAATATGTGAATCACAGCAGGAAGATGAGGACAGCGACTTAGGTGACGGAAGTAGTGTGCTAGATGACCTACTTCTGGTTGAACCACCAGAGTTTGAGGACGAGCTCTACTTCCCTGACAACTAGGCTTTCGACTTGTTACTTTCTTTCTTCCTTATTTACTTTTATTATTTGTGTGTGTCTGTGTCTTTCTGGTTCGAATCACAACAAATCCATCACCACCGTCTTCTCTTTTTATTGCCATATCGGAGTTGCAGCTGTGTGCATTTAAGTCCACTCCTCGGAGTCCTGCTCCATCCTCCTGACTCACCCTAAATCCATTTCCCTCAAGCCAGACATTGGATGGAAAATAGTACAAGAAATGTTGCCTCGTCGAGTCCCTCCAAAAGAAGTGGAACATGATGACTATAGCTATCCTCCTTTCCGAGCCGAGAGAGACTGCCCCTTAACTTAAGACGAGAAGGAACAGGTAATGATGGCATGCATTGGACGCTGACTCTGAGTGATTGGTGTTTGTGTTGTTGTTGTTGTTTGTTGTGCATGAAGTGAAATCAAAGTGTACTAGTATTTAATCTACACACTAAAAGTGACTCAAGTCAATGTTTCCCTTCTAGTTGTTTAATAACAAAATTGTACTTCTACAGCAGGCCGATCCATTGCATTTTTGAATATGGAATCTGGACTCACTCGGTACACTACAGACTGAGTTGGACAACACCATGATGATGACCACATAGTATCTTCGCAGTCAGTCAGTTGGATCGGAGATGATTGATGGAATAACTCAGGGCGTTTCAAATCACGAAGTGGCATGAAAGGTAAACAAGTCAACAACAACCACACCAGACCTACATGTGTGTGTAGTAGTGGTGGAGTCGAGCAGTCATGAGTGTAGAAGTGGTATGACTGACAGCCGTGCATTTATTTAGTTACTTACTTTGGAAAATGCTATTTTGCTGTATATGTCTGCTCTGTGACTGTCTGGCTCAGTCAAAATCTAAGCTAAGTGGAGGTTGGGTCTGCGCCGTGGGCCTGCTCTGTCCTGTTGCTGTTGTATGTTAATGCTGGAAACATACAACAGAGTAGACATGATTTAGCCATGCCGCCTCTGAAAGTGTTTGCACTCCTCCGTAATTCATGCTTTTTTTTTCTCCTTGATTTTTCAATATCCCTTTTGTTTTTCCATCTACACTTACAGGCCGGCCTTTACCCTGTGCTAAACAGAGAAAAACAACTCACACTCACCTACCAATCCACATCCGCCAGGCAGGCAGTGGCACCCAAGATTGACGGATGCAGCGTCCATGAAAGGGAGGACCAAGAGGAATGCCGAGATGCAACTCCCCAATTTGACCAGGATAACATACAGTAACTTTAGTATCATTCATCATCTTTTAAATAATTTGATTTATTTTTTCTCTCCAATTATTACGACTGTGTGTTTGTTGTTGTTTTTATTATGTTTGCTCTTTGCTTATAATTGATCCCTACAGATATTTTTTAATTTTCTTTGCTAGCTTTAAAAGGAAGCCCGGTACAACAGAACATAAAATGTATGTAATTTGGGTCTCTCTGAGGGCAGACAGGCAAGGCAAATAGCATAATAATAATTAATAATATACTGCTGCCCTGTACTGTCTACTAGTCCAGTTAGTAAGTACTACTTATCATCATTAACCATCAAGTCATCATCATGCATGCATTTCCTTTTTCTCCCTTAACAGATATATGATGGTCGTCTGGCAAGATTGTGTGTGTTGTTCAGTTGTTGTTGTCCATGTGTAGTGTTTGTCTTTGTCAAACCATTCCCTCAAATTCCCCTTCCCAACCATTCATCAAACCCTAACCCTCTTCCCCCGGGCTGTGTGGTTTATATTGAGGTGTGACTAAATAAAATTTACACCAATAATTGATCACACACTTGCTGGGGCAGATGTGGTGAAAGCAACACTAATTCAATTTCACTCAAGGCAGGGCGAGGATCTTCTTCTGCTTGCCAATGCCCACCCATGCTCAGTATATTTGCAAGTCAATTTTTTCATAATCCATCATAATTAATTGCCGGCATCGATTGGATTCATCATCCCCCTCCTAAGTTATAGCACTAAAGGTTATGCCTGTGTCGAGTGACTCGAGTCAACTACAGTTTGTAACTTGCTGTACTAGGCTATCCCCGCCACCATTATGTCTTATTTTACTTCGTTCTACTACTCCTTCCATAGTCTCTCTCAGGCGACTGACTGTCTCATTTTATTTTTTTGCAAATGCTACTGCCAGTGTATACTCTACTACCACCACAACCATGGCATCTTGGAAAACCAAACCATCATCACCAAGCAGCCATCGCTGTGCCTAAGTTTAAACATCAATCACAGGTAAGAGAAGAAGTTTGGGGGAGGCATAATTAATAATGGAAATTAATTCAATAATTCAAACACCCACACCCTTGAGTCCAGTTGCAGACTGCATAGACTAGGAGGAGAGACTGACAGTACTAGTAGGACAAGTCACTCAGTGAGGGTACCACATCGATCTGTTCGTGTGTTACAAAATAGGCAGATTATTTCAATCAAAAACTGGCTGCGGCCCTGCAGCAGCAAAGGAAGGAAACCGTGTGACGTAAAAGAGTAACCCCCCCCACAAAACATTTACATCGTATGTAAAGTTTAAGTATAAATATAATTTAATCCCCTAACAAAATAAACTAATGTAAAAATCCCACCTGACCCACCCCTCTCCCTAACCCCAACCAATGTCCAAAAAGTCCAACCAATGTCCTTAAATTCAAAAATAAAGTTGTCCATAAATATATAAACCCTAACTTTTCCCCAACGAACGCCCAATGCCCACCCACCAAAAGAAGGAATAAAAAAGGGGCAATCCAACAGGATCTCTATCGGCGGGCTCGCAGTCGCTGGTTAGTAGCCAGGACCTCATTTAGCTGCTCCTCTAGGCACGCCATTCGGAGGAGCATGCGGCGCTGGAAAAGTCTACAATTGCATCCACAGGGGGGGAAAGCAGTGTTGGATACAGAAGTGCAGCGGGCGGCTGCCTGACCGCGGTGCCGTACCACTCGAGGGGCCTGGCTGGGGCCCGGGGCATTGGAGGAGGCTGCAGCTGCTGCCGCCTCCTCCTCCGCCAGAACCACCAGCTGCCGATATTCCATGAGGATGGCCTCAAGCTTCCGGCGCCGGGCCATGGCTGCCAACTCCTTCCTGTCTGGTATTTTTGGTTAGGAAGGAGTTGCTATATCAAAAAAGAAAAAAGACTATTGTGACCAATACTGTTAGCAAAACAGTAACACAAAATTAATTCTACACATAGTGGCACAGTACCACTAGCAAGCACAGTACATAACATTTATGGTATCTATCCTCCCACTTCCTCAGCCTCTAACATTTGTGGGAGTTTCAGGCATTATACTAGCACTATGGACTCGAGTTCTCTCTTGTTTAGCAAAATTAAGTAACCTTGTTGTAGCCGGCATGCCAGCTCAGTCGGCTTGCGCCCAAGAAGACAAACATACTCGTGGCGCAGTCTGCAGACTCACGTTATTTTTATTTACTACTGTCTGCAGGTGGGGAAGCTGACTACACAATCATCTTATTTTTCTATTATGGGTGGCACTGGCCATTCTCTGTTATTACATCAAGGACAACTGCTCAATTTCACTTTCACCCTGCCCTGACTACTACAACAAGGCAGATGATATCTGATCCAAATGATCATTGCTTATATATGGGATGGCATGAGTAACTTTGTTTTGATTGATTGTGTAACCATGCAGCCGATAGGCCACCCATGGCATGCTGACACAGTAGAAAATAAATTAACATAGGTAGGGAGTGGGCCTCGGAGTCGGAAGGAGGCGCTTGATAAGTAACAACATACATACACAATATATATGCTGTGCCTGCAAACTACTGTGAGTCAAGGGAGTATTCTGAAAATACAACTTCTATTCTCCTTGGCTTTGCTACTCTGGCACAGTTTATTTTCTTTTACATTCTCTTCAAAGACTCTTCATCCAGTGACAGTCTCCACCTATGCTATGATGAATACCATCCACGCATCCATCCATTCAAAGTAAACATGTCTATCATTCTTCTTAATCCCTCAACAAACCTTAGTTTGTTTCACCAACCAACATTTTTTTGTCTTTTAAACCACCACCCATGCGTCCTTCCTTCCTTGCTTGCCTTTGAGTTTGACCCATGAAACACCCCGGAGGATTCTTGCTATCACCCATACAGTTTCACCCACCCAGGCAGGCATCTTTTCTTTCACCTTCCACCCATCCTGCTTCAACCACCCATGCATCTGAATCCTATCAGCCACCTATGCATGCATCACACGTATCCTTCTCTGCCAGTCATATATATTACATCTCGCCCGTCCTTCCTCCTTCCATCCTTCTTTCCCTTTTCGTTCAACCCATCCATCAAGGTCATCTGATCTGACTCTTAGTCTTCTCCATAAAACTTTCCCAGCTGAGTTGAAGTCAGATAGAAGAGGCCATTAGTTACTCAACTAATACTCCTGCCGCTAATGCTATTGCTCTAATGCTAAGTAAAGGGTGTCTTCTTCAACCGTTGTTCACAACAACTTAGTCTCTCTCAACATACAGTGTACACCCTTGCAGCGAGTGCGTAACTATTTTCAATAAGTAATGAATATAAGTGTAACTTACCACCGCCCGCCACTGCTGCTGCCGCATCCACCGCTGTGGCAGCTGCCGCATCCACTGCTCCCTCCTGGCTGGCATCGCCTGCCCCACCGCTGGCTCCGGCACTGGTGGTCGGTACGCCTAGAAAAAACATTACACATTTTTTAGATGCCATATACACCTCCCCCTATTTATTCGTTTTCACTAGCAAGATTGAAAAAAAGTTAAAATACACATACATATACCACATACATCACTGGTACAAATTGGGTACTAGAGTAGAGTAGACACTAGTAGTAGTATGTCCTATCCTATCAAAAATAGTAAAATTTCAGGTTGGGCATTTTGTTGGTGGGAATTGTCGAAAAGCCTCTCAAGATTAAGAAGACTAGAAGAGGACAACCCAAAGGACTGGACTCAGTGGCTAGAGCTATTGGTGAATCTGAGTTTTAAAACCTTTTAAATAAAAATAAAGAGTGGCCAACTGGGTAAGCTTAGCTACAGACAGACTAATATAGTAGTAGAGTAGCACAGAGAGTCAGAGCAGAGGCAGTTAGAGGCAGGAATAACAAGAATTTAGAAACAGATAGTCTAGATCGAAGAAGATTTGGTAAAAAATAGAATTAGGAAACGGAAATAATAGTTTGGAAAATAAGGTGCAGTAAAAGTTAGGGAAATATAATGATTAATATTAACAACTGGAGGACTTACTGGGGCCAGCAGCAGAGCCCTCAGTAGAGGAGCAGTCCTGGCCCTGGGAGGCATCCTGCGATTCTTGCCCAGCTCCCGCCGACTCTGACCCCGTCTTCTTGCCCCTGGGTGCTGATCATGTAAGATATAATAAAGAAAGAGACAAACATTGATGATTGGTGTGAAACAAATAAAATATTTTAAAAACGCTCAGAAAAACTTTTTGGGAAACAACAATTGCAATAAAATTGACCTATCTAATCTGATCGACTAGTAGTATTGCGGGATTCGCGGACCGTCTAGCTAATATTTATGAACACTAATCCAGTGTTCCATTCTGAATCCAGAATCCTAAGCCTAAGTTAAGTTACGTACCACCTGACCTAGCCCACCTATTCCAGTCGGGCCAATTCTTCACTAAGTCTGCATTTCCATTTATTTTAGTCCTCAAAATGCATAGATGGGGGACGCATGCATACATTTTTGCATACACCAAATTGTTGGTTGGTTGCTGCTGATGTTCTGCTAAGCCTAATACTCACTCACTAACAAACTACAAAAGGTTCTACTAAGGACTGGAGTAAGCAGCACTCAGCAGCACGTGACGTGACGGAGGATGCGTCACGCAGACCGCTAAAAAATTACCAACTAATACTAAGTAACTAAACTATCTATCAATCCACCACTATCTTAGTGACAGGAGGACAAAGGAAGGACTAGAGTCTCTCTAGCATTACCTAACTTAAGTTCTCTAAAGTAAACTCTCTTACATAATCAGCCTAAGCGAGCGCAAAGTTGCAAACAAGTAAGATTAGTAGCGCCGCCGAGCACCTGTGTCTAGAAGAATAACAATCACAGAAGATTTTTAAACGTAATTTACCTTCCTGCAATGTAAGCAGCAGCATTCTTGCTATTGAAAAAAAATTATATTCGCAATAACAACAGTAACAGTCTACAGAACACACAATACTACTAGTATTATACTATTAGCTACTCACCAAGCCCCATGACCTCGACACCTAGCAGGTCCAGCAGGTCCTGCTCCCGGTCCAAGATGTCAGACCACCGGTGGGTCAGCTGGTTATGGGTGCGCCGGACCCCAGAGCAGCGAAACACTACCCGGTGCACCCTCGCCCACCGGCGGTGACGCTCCTGGGTAGCGTACCCGGAGACAGGCCTGCCGCCTGCTGCCAAGGTCAAGGGGAGGTGGCGCTGCACAAAAAAACAAGGGTGGCCACCTCCGCCTCGCTGAAAAGGGCCCGGGCCTGCACCCCTTCCGGGCGCAGTCTGCCACAAGGGAGGCGGCTCTTTTTGGGCGCAGCCGCCTTACCCTTGGACTTGGAGCCGGTGCCCTTAGCCATGGTTCTGGGGTGGGCGGGGGGCGGAAAAAAAATGTCGGAGTAAAAAATAAAGTCAGGAGAAAAAGTAGGAGAGTAAAAAAGGAAGTAATATAAAACAGTAGAAAAAAGTTTAAAAAACGCACTAAAAGTAGAAATAAAACGCAAAATATACACTTAAGGTCAGAGAAGGATAGAAAACAAGTAAAAAAAGATCAGAAAAACATTGTAAAAAACAAAGGATTGAAAAGATTATAGAGGGATTGAAAAACAGGCCCCAGAACCATGCAAAGAATAGGAAAACAAGATGGCCATGCCCATTGGCGACCGCGTGGTGAAGTTCGCGTGATATTTCCACCGAACACGCAATCCGCGTTGCCGAACGTCAAAAACATCTTGCGAGCATACGCGAGCACACGCGAGCATGCGGAAACAAGCAACTCCGCATGCTCGCTTAACTCCGCGTAGCCTCGCAGAGTTTTTCTACCGCGTCGCGTAGCCGCGCTACGCGAGGCTATGCGAACTTCACCCAGGGTTACTTTTTCACCCTTTTTCGCTGCTGCTCTTCTCTTATTCTTCACTGTCCTTTTCCATTTACTGTTCATCCATCAAGCTTAGACTTATTCTTCTTTTCTGTCATTCTCTACCCTCCTCTTTTTGTAAAGCATGAGGCTTTTCATTCTCTATCTCCTGTCCCCCTCTCTCACTCTAGCTTTTCACTCTATAGCATTTCACTCGCTCCTGCTACTCCTCTGTATTTCTTAAAACACTCTTACTCCCTTGTTGTGTTACTACTTTTATGCCATCATTTATTTCACTCACTTTCTTCCCTTCTTCAAAAATCTTCTCATTCCATAATTATTGTTCCCACCCTCTTCCACCTCCAAACTGTACTTTTTCTCTTTTCCTTTCTCCTCTCCCGCTCTTCCGTTTCCTCTATCTAGCCTCTCTTCCTCTTCCAACAGCAGCTACAAGTACTGAGCCCCCCACTTCCAAGTTCTACGCTTCCACCGCAGTACTGGTGCCTGTTCTTTAGGTTACCATTTAGTGCAGAGTCCATGGCAAGTTATAAGGGGAATGGACTTCAAGAGGCTTGAGCATAATCACCTCATTCATGTGCTTGTGCACTGTGTTGGACACTATTGGCTGAGGATTTAATCATAGTTCTCAAGTTACCACTCACCTTAATTTTACCCACATTTTTACTTACCACCAGAAGAAGAAAATGACATTAGAGAGGAAAGTGTGTGGGTTAAATAGGCTATTGTAGCCTAACCAGAGCCCAGATGTTTTGTGCAACTTAACTAAAGCCGGAGGAAATATTATGACTTGCTCTAATGCATTTGATTTCATATCAAGTGTAAATGACCAGGTTTTGTGTGCCAATAGAGAGAGTGCATAAAAACGTCTAGTACCCAGTGTTAAAAATGTGGCCTCATTCAGTAGGATTACCTCCATGAAATACTGGTGGATAATCGAATTCAGCTATTACATTAATAAAATCCTCCACAAGTTCTGTGAGGCACGTTGGAGTCTGAGGAACTTATCATTGTATTCTTGAGCAAAGTATCTCTTCACATTTCAGGTAACTCTGAGATTAATTCACTATCTCATGCAGTTTCTTTAATGGCTATATTAGCTGTAATGGGTTCCTTATTTCCACGGAAGGCAGCAAATGCTTACTTTGAACCAGTGGTGGCAGGTGGGGCCCACGGGCACTCGTTTTTGAGGACCAGCCATGATTTCATCAACAGCCTTTGACCCAGAGCAAGAGAAAAAAAAGACAAAAGGGGGAAAGAAAGAAAACGACAGGAAAAGAGTCATAAGGAGAAAAGCAGGGATGAAAAAGAACCTGCAAGAGTGACATACAGGGACAAGGAGTGGATAAAGAAGGCATGAGTTACGATCAAGACTACACAGTCTTACTTACCACAGTGCTGGCTGCGGAAGTCTAGGCAAAACTTTAGACCCTGGAACATAATCGTTTCCAAATTAGACACTGACGGCTGCTGATGGGAAGGATTTTGGATTCAAGTTTATTTCAACTTTAAACTACATTGCCACCATTAGAATCACGTGATATTCAAATATTATAATTCACACAAGGAAACCATGATCAGTGGAATTATCTGTCATTTCTCTTATTCCAACATAAAACACATATCTTAATCCCTAAACAGATAAATAGGCTACATTCTCGGATAAATAGTATGTTGAAAATCTTAGTGTGGATTTTTGCAGTCAAATTGGAGGGAATAGTAGATAAAATGATCATAACCCCCACTCGAGGCAATACTTATACAGGGCATGTATGGCTGCTGTAATATACACAGACTCTTCTATTTTTGATGGCCATCAATAATTAAAATGGGACCCCTTTTGCGGTTGTTTCTCTGGGTGGGTGGAAAGTATTTGATAGAGTTTGTTATTATTTTTCTCTAAACACACTAATAGAATTTCTTTTTTATCCTAGGCTCGTTGATTTTTTCGGAGCCATGTGTAACAATGAGTGTTTAGTGTTTTTACTGATTCAATTATATATAATATAGAGATTTGCAAAGAGGGACTTGGCAAAGATGTCTTCTCTCTCATATAATGTTTGATCTTGCCCGAGATCTATTTGCTGCTTCTTTGAGGGATAATAATATTACAGCTGGAAATTCTAGCGAGTTTCATTTTTAATATCCTATGAGCCCGACTTATCAAAGGTTCATGTATCTCTTAATTTTCCTGTAAATAACAATTAAAACCCATATACACTCACCCTACAATGGTTAAGTGGGATGCAAGACTGTGACAAGGAAGAGTAGGACTCAGTGTAGTGAAGATTGCCTGTAAGTAATCAGGGCAATACCTTCTTCTCATCCCTCTTCCTCGTCACAGTCCTTAGGATTGAAGTTACTGCAAGAAATAGAGGGTACACAAAATAATAATAATATACAAGAGCAATGTATGGCGCACTAAAGAAAATAAGATTTATTGCATGTTGAACCTCACAGACAAAGGTTTTGATATAAATACATATCCATTACAAGGCTGCTTTGACACTGGTGAAACAGAAGAGATAAAGGGAACTGTACTTAAGATTGAAGCTCCAAGAGAGGAAGATGAAGCATTCAGATCGTGGAAAGCCACAAATGTGTCAGGAGAAGCCTGTGCACCAGCTCTACAGATATCCAAAACAGATATCCCCTTGTTCTCCGCCCAAGACGCAACCATATCCTGGGTATATTTTACTTGAATAGCCTTGGGAAGAGGAACTCCAGCAGCATTTTAAACCATGAAAATGGCTAGACAAATCCACCCATTAAGAGCGGAAACTATAGGTTTCCAACCTAACAGACCACATCCAAAAGAAACAAATATTTGGATTTTTTTAAAGTCTCAGTACAAGCCAGTTAAAATGTTACTGCCCTCGTAACATCCAAAGGGTGAAAATCTAAATCTGATGACTCAGGTGGAAGGGGGAGTAGCCATTTGAAACCAGAACTTTAGGTTTGGATGTAAAACTAATCCCTTGGGGGAAAAATCCTTGAGATAGGGATCTGTTCATAGGAGTGTACCCAACTAGTCAAGTCACCTTGCAGAAGGCATGGTGGTTTGAAAAAACTGCCATGAATTAATAGTTGTTAGAGTGTTTTAAGAAAGTTTAAATTTTAATGCAACAAATAATATGAAGTATTAATTATTTTTATGTTCGATCCGATAAGAAAATACTGAATTAATATGATTGCAGCTTCAATTAGTTTAATACTGCATATAGAAGTGTCTTTAATAACGTGATTTAGTCATTCCATATTTTGATTAAAAAACTCAATTTTGGATAAACTGTATGCAACCGTTGTCTCTGTTTTTACTCTTATATTAACCCCCTTCCATCAAATTCTTATGCACATCTACCATCCCCACAGCTCTGCAGAATGAAGACAAACCGATGTCATTTTCCTGTTGTGCTCTGAATAAATTTTCTAGTGTTCCTAAATGTAACATTTTTTCCAAGGTCCTTCCCCTGTGTTTCCATTGTCCCATTCAGTCTTATTCATTTGTCAATTGCTTTTGTTAAATGTTGCATTTTTGTTCAAGCATCTCTGGTTGACCGTGACACAGAAAAACAGGATGCTCTCTTAGAAATGGGATAGTGTCAACGTATAATGTTATTGAAATGAATTAGTCTGATTTGCAAAAAAATTGATACATGAGATCATGCCATGTTTGTTTAAGCTAATTTTCTATGAGAGAATTCTGTATAAGAACTGCTTGATTCTGGGGGTGAGTCAGAAGATTTTTTAGCTTTCCAGTTGCTAGTTGGGATGCTGTCCAATTCTTTATTATTTTTTATGCTCACTTGGGGCTTAGAATGATTTCTGATTTTAATTACTCTGTATAACCCTTCATTTGAGCTTTTATGGTATTATATTTCTGCATCACTTGATTATGAGGTTTCCTTTAACTTTTCCTCCAGATCTAGAACTCACTTATTGAGTGGTCCCAGTTACTTATTCTATTACTCTGCTAATTTAATGTTGGGATGTGTGCTTTTCTGCAAGATCAACTTGGAGCAGAACCAATTGATGTGAATTGTGGGGTGTTTTAAATATTGGGGTTCAGGGGTCTACTCCCACAAATGTTTAAAGGTGCCGTCCCAAAGGTTTCTAAGGGACAGCACATAACACCTATAAGACTAAAGGTAAATCCCAACACCACTCATACTCAGGGGCATGATAAGGCAAAACTTTGCATGAAATGGAATGAAACCTTGGCTAGAAGATAGACCACACGAAGATTTAACAAAAAATACCCAAACAGTGTCTAGCTGAACTTGTAAAAAAGAAGTACCAAACACTAAATCAAAGCTTTTCTTTGAGTACAACAGGATGTGTAAAGGATCACAGGTACATGGAGAATGAATATGAGATACATTGGGATTACCCAAAAAAGTGGCTAAAGAAATAGCAAACCTACATGGAACTGTAGCAGGGCAGCCACTGCCCTGGAATACAGGGAAGGAGATCACCGCTAGCCCACTGGTGATTAAAAAAATAAACTGGTGTATGTAGGAGAAAAAGGACATCGGAGGTCCTCAAGAAACAAGAGGATGTGACCTACATACTATGATATATTACTTTTCTGTACATTCTGTGATCTGTAACTGTTATAAAACTAATAAAAGATTTATTAACAAAAGAATATGAGCTACACACCATTTACAAAAGGATTTCTAGTGTTTAGAATACGAGAGGAGAGTGGAAGAACATCTAAGTTGTTGTAGTGTATATGCCTCCTCTGCAGAAACACCCAGAAGGTCCAAATCTACCTTTTCACTGTCTAGTCCATTAGTTCCAGCTTGGATAACTGTGGGGCAAAATGAAGAGGCCACCAAAGAAGAGATAGCAACAGTCATAGATGTCACTTTTTCATCACTACTAATAGATGCAAAAGCTGGAACCACATTCTGTATGGCAAGAATGAAGCAATCAGAGTTACAGATGCCTTTTCCAGGTAAATTTTCTGAAGGACCCTGGAAAAAAAGAAATATAAGGAAGAGAATCAAGTAGCCTTGGTGTCAACAAAATGAAATTTCATGTATCCCACGAAGCCCAATATGTTTTCCTTGGTGCAATAGGCTAGAAAAAGAGCATTATGAGGTGATACAAACAGATCCAGCCAAGGGAACCCACTCAGAATTGTTTAAACCAAAAAGAGACATTGCGTCGGAGCAAATTCCATGGAGGAGGGGACACCTGATTCAGATCATCTGTCTGCACACTTACTGCTCCAGAGTACAACAAATTGTGATTGACGCTAGTTGAGGCTCTGCTCACTCCAGAAGCTTCTTAGCCACCTGAGACTGGGAAGGCAATTATGTACCTTCCTGATGGTTTGTATACCATTTCATGACTAAATTGTCCATCCAGACCAAAATATCCTGGCCCCAAAGTCTCAGTGCGATTGTTTACATTGTCATTCAACTGATTGCAATTCCCTCTAGTTTGAGGACCCACAACTTCCAGAGGACACCACATTCCCAGGGCTAAAGCACTCTCTAAGGACACTCTCCAGCTGTTCATACTCACATCGGTTGTAAGGTTAACTGGTTGAGGGTGTTAGAGGTCCACTATTCAGATGTTTCCTGAACAGCCCACGCTGTAGTGACTGTAGGAGTTGGGATAATACAGGCATAAATGCCTTGCAGTCCTTGGACTGAGGACTCCAAGACACTGGGACATGTTGATTTAAAGGTTTCAGATGCAGTCTGGCCCAAGGGACAATAATCACTGTGGCTTCTATGTCCCAGGATATCTCAAGCACAGACCTGCTAGCAAGCTAGTCCTTCTCAGGAGGCCCCTCAGATGATATCTCAAAGATATAATTTGGGAATAATAAAGAAAATCCTTCATTAGTGCTGTGTTAAAAAGACTCCTCTAAAGTTCATCTGTTGACCTGGGATTAGGCAGGACATCTTCTTGTTCTTAATCCAGCCGAAGTCTATCTTCAGGAAGTAGCCTATATTTGTATGAGACTAGACCAGATCAAATAATGGGGCATGAATTCGCCAGTTGTCTAGATAACATTGTAGGACAATGCTTTTTGCATGTGCCTTGATGACCAATGGGGCTAGAAGTTTGATGAAAACTATCAGAGCTAATCTCAACCCAAGGGCAAGGCTTGGAACTGTTACTGTCTTGATGGCACTGCAGGAATTTCTGATGATGAGTGCCACAGGTTTGTGAAAATAGGTGTCCTCCAGATCTATGAAAGTTAAATAATCTCCTGTGCCCACCATCCAAATGATGTCCGCTAGAGAAGCCACACAAAAGGATAAGTCCTGGATGACATTGTTAACCTCCATGACATTTGTGATAGGACAAAAGGACCAATTTCTTTTTTGGGAAGCATGAGAGCCTTGAGAATATTTCCTTCGCCAACTCCTCTTTTGGTACTCCTCTTTTTAACACAACATCACTGATCTCTTTGCATAACGTTTTATTCTTTAGAACATCGTTAAGCTGTCAATCAATCTCAGCCCTGAACTGAGAAGAATGCTGCTGAACTCAATGGTATATTCTTCTTGAACCAAAGTTAACACCCTAACATCTGAAATAGCAGGATCCCAGTTCTCTTTGAAGGCAGAAAGATGACTTCTGCCTGGAAGAGATGGTGCCAATGAGAGAAGTGGATAGCAGTGGAAGTCATGACTGTCTCTAACCACAAAAATCAAGAGGGTGAGTTCCTGTATACAAACATCTCGCAAGAGACCACCTTGGAAGTAATCAACAAGATTTTGAGTGAGAGAGTATAGGACTCTGACACCATGCAAATGTATACTTGACCTTGACCTTGCGCATTTAGTCTTTCTTACAAATGCACAGGACATCCACGGGGAGCACATTTGCTCCCAGTCTGACATGTCTTGATGTCCACGCGTTTGAGTCGTAATATGCACTTCACCCCTCAAACATTTTCAGGGGGAACATGAAATTGTGAAAATGCTACATAGACAATGTGCTGCTAATTTGGGAGGGGAGTAAGGAAAATGCACTGTCGTTGTCACACAGGCTGAATGTGCTGAACCCCATCCTTCGATTCACGATCACTATAGGAGGAACTGAACTGGCTTTTCTCGACCTTTTGAAAACTGCTAATGATGGCCATCTGACAACAGAAGTCTTTCTTCTGCAAAGCAACAGATAGTAACAACCTCCGTGAGAGAGTTTTCACCCCCCCTACCCCCCCACCGCTCCTTCCAAGAGAAATTACCAGTGGGACAGTTCCTATGTCTGAGATGCAATTGACAGGCACAAAGGATTACAGGGCCCACGCTAAGAGACTCTCGGGGAGACTAAGATAGAGAAACTACCCTCTCATCTGATCAACAAAGTTAATAAGAGAGCCCTGAATAACAACAGAAAGCAACTGCTATCCACTTTTGAAAGAGCTACCCAGGATAGACTGATATGTGTTACTACTTTCAGTCCCTTATCCAACAAGCTACAGAACATCATAAATAAGAACTGGGGCATTTTAGTAACAGATGGCCTTGAGTTTAGTAAGCCAATGTACTCCTTCAAAAGAACCAGCAACTTAAAAGACATCCTGGTACATACATGTCCAAAAAAACACTGGACTGTTCCCATGAGGCTCAGGGTTAAGACTTATTTGCATTGGCTGGGTCTGAACTGGGGTGGGGAAGTGAGCTAAAGAACAATGATGAATTCAACCCAGATCTGTGACTGGGGGTGAGTGTCTGAAAAGATTCAGCGCTCCGTCCATCATCTCCTAGTGTTTGCTTTGTTCTCCCTAAGTTGGCAGGCTATGCCCAGACGTGGGTCCCTTGCTCACTTTGCCACTGGATTCAAGTTAGCCTGGCTGATGAGGGGTGTTACCCCGAAACCAGTCCAAGGATGCTTGTTTCTGGTCCAGGGAAGACCTGGCTTGGTAGTTCGGTCTGGACTGTTCCCATGAGGCACAGGGTCAAGACTGGTTTGCATATGTCTGGGTCTGAACTGGGGTGGCGAAGTGAGCTAAAGAATGATGATGAATTCAACCCAGATCAGTGACTGGGGGTGAGTGTCTGAAAAGTTTCAGCGATCCGTCCATCATTTCCTTGTGTTTGCATTAAAAAAAAAGTGGCAGTAAACGGACAACCAACCCCCTGAGGTATACCACCCCCAACAGGGCACTCCCTATGTGGAAACTGTAGTGTGTGCCCTTTACTAAAAAAAACAAAGGAGGTAGACGTGGGTCTCAAAAGCCCTTGGAGACTAAAGTATCTGCCAATTGCAACACTAGATTTTGTAGTTTATATCATAAGATGGCCCTGTAATCTGTTGTATGTGGGGATGACAACAAAAATGTACAAACAATGATAACTGAACACAGCAGCAGCAAAAGGTGCAGACAGGATGCCACGAAGCTAACAAGACACTACATTGAGAAGGGACACAGTGACAGAGTCATGGAATGGTGCGTCATTGAGAAGTTGAGATCATGCAAAAAAGACATGACATTACCTCTGCTTACCTTTGAACAGAGATGGGTGTATAGATTTCGTATTGAGTCCGACATCCAAGCATTAAATAACGAGATACCATGGGGCTACCTTAACTCCCAGAAACAACAACAGTGAAGCGTAGTGTAGATGATGGGGATCAGAACTAAAGATGCAATGGTTCATGTTCCATGTTCCCCAGAGTAAGGGGCAGATTCATCACCTAGTTAATAAGGATACTAGAAACACCAACACAGTGTGGGTATTGTCTCAGGCTTTTGAGTATAAGTGTGCAGGTTATTTTTCCTGTGTTTGGGTGGAGCTGGAATATCCCATACTGCGGGTTTCCAGAGTAATGTCACCTTTCAGCACATCACAATTCACGCTAATGGGCTCATCTCCACCCTTCATAGGGCTTGGAGAAAAATAACGTGCAGGTCACTTTTCTCAGGAGGCTTTCCCCTTCGAGGAATGCCAGGTCTAGACCCCCCTCCAGGGTGTACCTGATATTGTGTATCACGCTCCCTATAACAGGTGCAATGTCCCTTTCCTGTAAGGCAACAATACAGGTTTATGTACTAATGATGAGACATTCTCTTCTAAACAGTTCTCAGTTTCTTTAAAAAAAATTGTGTGCCGTCTCTGTTGCTAGAAGCACAGGTCTACATCTACCATGGTCCTTTGTAGCTGCCTAAGAGAATACTTTGCACATCTTAATACACCAGTACATTGCTCAATTTTTGTTTTTTAAACAAAGTTGCAGACCGTCTCCACAGCAAGAAACAAAAGACTACATCTACCATGGCCCTTTGTAGTTGCCTGTGATAAGTTTTTGCACATCTTAATACACTAATGCATCGCTCTGTTCCCTCTCTTCTCTTCTTCATTTGCCACCAAGATTGTATTTAGAGGTGAACAACGACTCTCGTTAGGTTTCTGAATGCAGCCCATTGAAAGATGCGGTCCGATCACAGCGCTTGAAAAAAGGACCACAATTCCTATGGTCCCTCGGGACTCCCAGGCACCCTAGCTAACTACGTCACACCGGCTTCGTGTAATCAACGCATCTGGTTTAAATATGAGTCGGTCTCGCCACACTAGCCGTACCTGAGCCTTGGCGAGGATTTCTTATAGGCTCACCACACAATGGGCCTCTTGATGAAGTAAGTAGGGACGGAGCACGGGCAACGGGGGGCCACCGATGAACTATACAGGCCCAAAAGGCCTCCCTTTTACTTATACCGAGCCTGAATGACAGCTCCCACCCCCACCAGCGATGCATCTTTGGAGCCCTTTACCATGATTACAAGTGGGTACATGAGTATAAGGATGAGGGGTAGGGGGAGGGGGTTCTCCCGCCAATCCCCGTATAGATGATAACTCATAATAAACACTGATACAAAATCTCAGATCGTGATAAACTCTCACCGCTCGAATCTTTTTATCTCGTGTTATCTTTTTGTACATAACAATTGGGGCACCTAATGTGTTAGATGAAGCAAGTTTCCTCAGATGTAGACAGAATAATTATTTTTACAAGTTATTTATAAGCATCTCTTATCACACCAGTGTGTGACTACAGAGGACATCGTCTCTTCCCAGACCGGATTTCGAGTACCCATTAGTTAGAGTAAGATATGGGATCTCCCAAAGCAATGTGCATGTTTTGTATGTCACTTTTTACACGTGTTTGTTTGTGTGTTTTGCAGTGCAGTACTACGAGTGACCCACAATGAGATTTTTTGTCAATGCATGTAAAGTTTGCCATGAATACCAATTTTGTTTTATAAAGACTCTTCTTTTGTCTGCTTAATTATTTTTAGGTGAATTACCACTGAGACCAGGTAGGAATCACTCTGGTTGTATTCGTGTATGGCTTTCAATGATGATTAGGCCAGATTTTTAGGGATCCACAGCCCTGAAGAAAGCCCCTGACCTATGTAGGCAATTGATTTTGGAAGAAACATGTAGGCAGAAGGACGATGGTTTGGGACATTGTGCTCTCACTCCATCGCATAGCTGCTTTTAGATGCACCAGAGGCAAACATCATTAAAGGTGAAAACCTGGTTACCTCTAGATACTTTTAATTGACCTGTATCCCCTATTTGTCCAGGAAATACTTTATTGTAGAACTGCCTCCATCGGTTCCGCTTGGAGGTTGAATCCGCCCTGGTGGTATCACCCTACCAGGGAGGGTAGAGGTTGCCTATGATTAAGCATGCCACATCACATGGGTGAGGTTTCCTCTTCCAAGAGATTGGTCTTCCTTCCACTATCTTTTCCTGAATCGGTATCTCTTCAAGCCCAAATTTTGAATCCCTGCTGAAAAAAAATTGTACAGCCACCGAACTTTCTTGTGTTTTGGAAAGTCATGACTGTCACATCCATATAAAGAGCCTACCAAAGGTTCTGAGTGTTCAGAGGAAGATATTGCACTTACCGTGCTGTAGAAGGACGTCATGCTAAAGCAGTGGCCGGGCATCCACATGAACCACATTGATGTTTCTGCAATAGCTCAGAGGGGTGTTCTGTGTGGGAAAAATAGAGGCTGGACAACAGAGTTCTGCATTTGACAAAAGATGTCAAAGTTGGGCGGCTTCTTCGTAAACTAAACTAACAACATGTGCTAGTGGAAAATGGTGTGGTCAAGCTTTAGTAATAGCTCTTTACAATATGGTGGTCTCATCAGAGGATTCTGTCTGAGGTTCCCAATCTAAGGTGTAGTTGAGTCTTTTCCTGTAATGTCAGTTCCGCTTTGCATCTACCACTGGCAATAAGACCACTAACCCTTGACCCTGTTCTCAGGCAGGTCGCTCCCCACGTTGCACAGCACCACCTGTGTGTCGTTTCACCTGAGCCCGCTGCTGCTGCCTGCTTGTAGTTCGAGGCCCTGCCGTAATTGTGCTTCTGCTCCTGTATTGTGTATTGTAAGCAATTGTATTTTGCCCTTATTCTCTTTTGCACTGTTGTATTGCTTTGTACGCCTTTTTTGCCTTCTGTATCCCCCGCCCTCTCTACCCTCCCATTTTCCGGCCGCTGCGTCCCCAGCGGCCCCGCCCCCCTGCTCGCCCATTCGCCGTCCCGCTCCCGCCTCCCAGCTACTCCTCCCTCCCACCTCCCCTTATATGGCGGCCGCAGCGTGGTGAGGAGAGCGACCCTTGACCCTGTTCTCAGGCAGGTCGCTCCCCACGCTGCACAGCACCACCTGTGTGTCGTTGCACCTGAGCCCGCTGCTGCTGCCTGCTTGTAGTTCGAGGCCCTGCCGTAATTGTGCTTCTGCTCCTGTATTGTGTATTGTAAGTAATTGTATTTTGCCCTTATTCTTTTTTGCACTGTTGTATTGCTTTGTACCCCTTTTTTGCCTTCTGTATCCCCCGCCCGCTCTACCCTCCCGTTTTCCCGCCGCTGCGTCCCCTGCGGCCCCGCCCCCCTGCTCGCCCATTTGCCGCCCCGCTCCCACCTCCCAGCTACTCCTCCCTCCCACGCCGCTGGCGTGCGGAAGGCGCGCCTAAGGCAAGCCCATCTGCGCCAGTCTGCGCCTGGACCGCGCCCAGCGCCAGACCCCCGGGCCCCCACGAACAACACGACGGCCGACTCCGCTACGCCACCAGCACCCTCCACGCACTCAACGCCGGACGACCGCACACCTGCTACCTGGCCACCACGAAGCACACCAAAGGACCCTTCTCCTGCCGGAGCTGCAGCTTCACCAGCCTCCGTGCCGCCACACCGCCCACCACGACAGGACGCAACCACCTCAGATGCATACTACTGAACACCCGCTCCGCACGCAAACACGCAGTCGAACTCTGGGACCTGCTCGACACATCCTCCCCGGACGTCGCCTTCCTGATAGAGACCTGGATGAATGCCTCCTCGGCACCCAACATCGCCATAGCCATCCCGGACGGCTACAAGATCTCCCGCAGGGACTGCACCAACGGAATAGGAGATGGAATCGCCATCATCCACAAGAACACCCTCAAGGTCTTGGCCAACACCGACGAAACCTTCAGCACCGCCGAACACCTGCACTTCCAGATCCACACCGATCCCAACACCACCCTCAGAGGAACTCTCGTCTACAGACCCCCCGGACCTCAGCCTCAGTTCAACGACTCCATCGCCGACTTCGTCAGCACGCACGCCCTCGCCTCCACAGACTACATCCTCCTCGGAGACCTGAACTTCCACCTCGAGAACAACAACAACACTAACTCCACCACCCTGATTGACAACCTTGCCAACCTCGGACTCAGACAGATCGTCACAACGCCCACCCACTCCGCCGGCCACACGCTTGACCCCATCTTCTCCGCTAGCCCCCACGTCACCTTCAGCCACACCACCGAGCTCCACTGGACCGACCATCGCTGCATCCACTTCACCTACCAGCAACCCACCATGCACCACCGCACTCAACAGATCCCCCGCCACAGCTGGAGCAAAATCACCGAAGACCAGCTAAACACCACCCTCGCCCGAAGCCCACCCGCCGACGCCGACACAGCCGCCCGCAACCTCAGGCGTTGGATCGACAACTGCGCCAACACTCTCGCCCCGATCAAGAAACCCTCCAACAGACACATCAACAAGAAAGCCAGCTGGTTCACCGCAGACCTCCAGGCCTCCAAGCAAACCTGCCATACACTAGAGAAGAAATGGCACCGCGAACAGACACCAGGCAGCTACACAGCCCACAAGATCGCATCTGTAGACACCATCACCTCATCAGATCCGCCAAAAGGGCCTCCTTCAAGGACCGACTCGACAACAACGCGCACAACAGCAAAGAGCTCTTCAACATCGTGAAGGAACTCTCCAACCCCAGCTCCAACACCAACGACATCCCACCATCGCAAGACTTGTGCGACTCCCTTGCCACCTTCTTCCATCGCAAGATTGCAGACATCCATGACAGCTTCAACAACCTGACCGCCCCGACACCCACCGACACCTCAGACCCCGCGGCCACCACCCACATCGATCCCCTGCTCACCTGGACCTACATAAACGACGACGACACCATCTAAATCATGAACACCATCCATTCCGGCTCTCCATCAGACCCATGCCCACACCACATCTTCAACAAAGCCAGCGCCACCATCGCACCCCATCTCCGCAAGGCCATCAACATCTCCTTCGAGACCGCGACCTTCCCGGAGAGCTGGAAGCACGCCGAGATCAACGCCTTACTCAAGAAACCCAAGGCGGACCCGAGGGACCTCAAGAACTTCCGGCCCATCTCCCTGCTCCCGTTCCCGGCAAAGGTCATCGAGAAGACCGTCAATAGACAGCTGACCCGCTACCTCGAGGAGAACAACATCCTGGACCCGTCCCAGTCCGGGTTCCACAGCAACCACAGTACCGAGACTGCCCTCATCGCCGCCACCGATGACATCAGGGCCCTGTTGGACAATGGCGAAACCGCGGCCCTCATCCTCCTGGACCTATCAGCCACCTTCGACACTGTCTGCCACTGCACTCTAGGCACACGCCTCCACAACGCAGGGATCCGAGCCAAGGCCCTGGAATGGACCACCTCCTTCCTCTCCGGCAGAACCCAGAGCGTCCGCCTCCCCCCTTTCCGCTCCGAAGCCTCCGAGATCATCTGCGGCGTACCCCAAGGATCATCCCTCAGCCCGACATTGTTCAACATCTACATGGCACCGCTCGCCCACGTCACCCTACTACACGACCTCAACATCATATCCTACGCCGACGACACCCAGCTGATCCTCTCCCTCACCAAGGACCCCCTCACCGCCAAAACGAACCTCCACGAAGGAATGAAAGCCGTCGCCGAGTGGATGAAGAACAGCCGTCTGAAGCTGAACTCGGATAAAACAGAGGTCCTCATCCTCGGCTCCACCCCCTCAGCCTGGGACGACTCCTGGTGGCCTTCCGCCCTGGGAGCAGCACCGACACCAACCGACCACGCACGCAACCTGGGGTTTATCCTTGACTCAACACTCTCCATGACCAAGCAAGTCAACGCCTTCTCCTCCTCCTGCTTCAACACCCTCCGCATGCTCCGCAAGATCTACAGGTGGATCCCCACCGAAACAAGAAGAACGGTCACCCAGGCCCTCGTCAGCAGCAGGCTGGACTACGGAAACGCCCTCTACGCAGGAGCCTCGGCCAAACTCCTGAAACGACTACAACGCATACAGAACGCCTCTGCACACCTGATCCTCGACATTCCTCGCCACAGCCACATCACACCACACCTGAGAGACCTACACTGGCTTCCCGTCAACAAGAGGATCACCTTCAAGCTCCTCACCCACGCACACAAGGCGCTCCACAACACCAGACCGGCATACCTCAACAGACGACTCACCTTCTACACCCCGAACCGACAGCTCCGCTCCGCCGACCTTGCCCTCGCCACCGACCCCCACATCCGAAGAGCGACCACCGGCAGCAGATCATTCTCCCACCTCGCCGCCAAGACCTGGAACACCCTCCCCATCCTCCTACGGCAGACCCAGGAACTACTAACCTTCAGGAGGCTTCTCAAGACCTGGCTATTCGAGCAGTAGCATCACCCTTTCCCCCCAGCGCCTTGAGACCCTCACGGGTGAGTAGTGCACTCTACAAATGTTTTGATTGATTGATGATTGACTAACGCGGTCTATGGCTCAGTATAGATCTCAACAAATTATTCCCATGTTCAACCCTTGCTAGCTTGGCTGCGAGCAGTCAGGCTTAACTTAAGAGACAATCAACCAATCAAGAGTGTTTTGTAAAGTGCGCTACTCACCCGTTAGGGTCTCAAGGCTCTGGGGGAGGGGGTGGAGCTCCATTTGGGTCATTCGAAGAGCCAGGTCTTGAGGTCTTTCCTGAATTGGTCCAGTGTCGGGGTTTGCCGGAGGTGGAGGGGGAGCTCGTTCCATGTCTTGGCTGCAAGGTAGGAGAACGGCCTTCCACCTGCTCTGTTCTTGTAGAAGCGTGGGACGGTGGCGATGGAGAGGTCGGCTGATCATAGGTTTGTCTTGGGTGTGTGGAAGGAGAGGGGGTTATTGCGGTATTGAGGTCCAATGTTGTGGAGGGCCTTGTAATCATGTGTGAGCAGCTTGAAAGCTATCGTTCTTTCGATGGGGAGCCAGTGGAAGTCGCGGAGGTGTTGGGTGATGTGGTTGTGCCTTGGGTATCGAGGATTAGTCTGGCTGTGGCGTTCTGGATGTTCTGGAGTTTGCAGAGGTGGTTCTTGTTGATTCCGGCGTAGAGGGCATTGCCGTAGTCCAGTCTGCTGGTAATGAGGGTGTGAGTGACCATTTTCCTGGAGTCGGCAGGAAATGTTAGCCAGCTGCTTGGCGAAGCCTCAGCATGCAGGGACCCCTCGACGGCCGCTGAAGATGCTCCTTTGCTAACCCCCCGGAAATGCCTATGTATTTATAATGAAAAGCATCCTTGCGATGTATATGCATTGTTTAGCATTGTTATGCATATGTAGATACTCCTGTCGCCCGTGGATGAAGACAGAACGACATTTGCACAACGTGCGCAAAGGCCTTGTACTCAGTGTTCGGTGCATCATGATAATGTTGTGCAAAGCCAGATGTATAAGCAAAGCAGTTTCAATGAAACTTATGCAACATTGTTACGTACACAAATATGTGCGAAAGGTCACAGTAAAAAGTTATTGTGCAGAAAGAGGACAATGTAAGAAAATGTGCAGCGTTGCTACATGGGTCTAACCAGGGCACATAAAAGTGGTTTTTGACTACTAACTTTGACCCTCTTAAGGAGACACATGACAGCTTGTACATTGATATTTAGGGTAGGGATGCACCATGGCTTCTGGAAGGAGCCACCATTCCCCCGGGCAAACAAGAAGGAAACTAAACATGCCAGATCATCAGCCAGTCCTTGACACTGTTTCTTTTACGGGATAAAAGATGATTTTCCTCAAAAGGGCTGGTCTGAACTCTTGGCACATGTTCTTATTCTTGGAAAAAAGGAGATTTGTGGAATCCTTGCGTTAGTTGGTTTCCTTGCTAGGAGTATCTACTTCATAGAGATGTAGGCATCTTATGATGGAAGAAAGAAACCAATTTACCATCACCCACTGCCTGTTTCATCCTTTCTCCAAGTTTCTGAGGAAATAACTTATAGCCTATTAAAGGTAACCTTAAAGGGCTGCCTTTTTGAACTGACTCCACCTTCCACATTCTCATTAAGTGCTGTTTCCACCCTGGCACTGCTGATACTGCTGCGATGGCATCTGCTTTCAGGCCACAGAAGCAATGGATGAAGCCAACCTGAACGGTTTTTCTATTAACTTCAGAAGTGCCCAAAAGTCATCAAAGAAAAGAAATCATGTAGCAAGGACTGCACCATGTACACTACACACATTTCTGATCTTAAAGAAAAAATTGATGCAAATGGACTCCTTTCAAGGCAATCTCAACATTTTTTATTCACTGTATCTTCAGTGGCAAAGTTCATACATCCTATTTGGCTAGGCAGAAGAGAATCAATCTTCAGCATTTCTGGGAACTCTTCAGAAACCCAAGCAGTGTCAAGTACCTGATTAACTAATTCCACAGGAGCAGAAGCTGGACCCAATGCCCCTCCACCAATATGTACACCAACTATTATTATAACCGTCAGTATATCATATAATGGGGGGGGGGAGAAGTGGATTGAGAAACAAGAGAGACTACCTTGCTGGGGATGACTTCAACGTTATTTGTGTGCCCAAATCTTCCTCCTTCTAAAGATGTTCGGGGAATCTGGTACCTGCAGATGGAAGATAAATCACATATACACAAACTGCTTGCTTATTTTCTATCTCCAAACATTTCCATAATATTTATACCTATACATTAATCTAGTTACCCAACGATTGCAAGGCTTGTGCTACTCTCTATATTATGCAGTTGAAAAGGAAGAGAGCAGTTTGAAGGAGATTTCTGAAAAGATAAAATAGTCTTTTATCAAGTTAACAGTTCAATTATTAACTCTTATCGATGCTCCAATTCTTCATCAGTCTTAGATAGACATGAAAACTCCAAGCAGTTAAATAACATATAAATGGAGACAAGACTCAACAAATATGAGGAAGGGATCAAAGTAAAAAAGAAATGGAAGTTCATACGTGATAAAACGGACTATGCCATGGGGCCGTATCTTAACATTTGGCAAAAAGTATGACAACGCAAGAAAGGAATACAGACAGACTGCATCCTTGAGATAACAGGAGCTAGACACACCGGAATCCAGTTCGGATGCATGTTCTGACCTAGAGGAACGACAGATGACATCGACTTCTGCAACAACACAAAGGAATGACAGATGACATCAACTTCTGCAATCACACCCTTTACTACATTGGAATAGCACAATTTTTTAAGGTGAAATCAGGGCCTGCGCAGAAAACCTTGACCAGGTCGCCCCTGTAAAGAAAATTAGGAAGTTGGGGAGACCCTCCGCCCCGTGGTACAATGAAACATTGAGGACTTTAAAAAAGGAATGTAAACTGGCCGAGCGGCAATGGAGGAAGGCATATGCACAAATAGATAAAGCCTCCTGGAAGGAGAAAATAGGTAGCTACAAAAAGGAAATTGTGAATGCTAAGGCAGAATACTACGCCGAAATTATCCAGAAGGCGCCCAATAGTACTAAGGGTATATTTAAAATCGTGAAGGATATTGCCAGTCCTGACTGTACGAAAAACAAGATTCTGCCTAGTCAGGAGCTATGCAACAGCTTACCCACTTTTTTCGAGGACAAAATAAGTAGAATCATAGAAGGGCTGAAAATGGATGACGCGGTCATATCTGGCGAGATAGATGGCTGGTCGTCACCTAGTAAGCGAAAGAGCTGGGAGTGTGGGGCTGAGTCTGGTGATCAGGTGGCTTGCCTCGATCACTTTGATCTTCCCTCTGAGGAGGAGTTTAATAAGATAGCCTTAGGAGTCTCCTCTGGCTCTCCTCTGGATCCCCTCCCTCCTAAAATTTGGAAGGAGTTGGGACCTGAACTCTTCCCAATACTTCTACAGCTATGCAACCAATCGCTAAGCAGTGGGCTGGTACCGGCAAGCTGGAAGCAAGCAATAATAACACCTTTGCTGAAAAAACCTGCGCTTAATCCAGCATGCCCTAAGAGCTACAGACCCATATCCCTCCTCCCCTACCCAGTAAAGATCATAGAGCGCCTGGTCAGCTGTGCACTCTCTCAGTTTTTAGAGTTGAATAACAAGTTGGAGGATGTGCAGTTTGGCATCCGCCCAGGGCATGGGACGGAGACAGCGCTGGTGACCGTTCTGGACGATCTTCGAATGCAAGCAGACAGGGGACAATCAGCTATACTGATTTTGCTGGACCTGTCTGCCGCATTCGACACGGTCAACCACACAGTTCTCCTAGCAAGGTTGAAGACAGTAGGGGTGTTGGGAGTAGCCCTGGAATGGTTTTGATCCTACCTGACAAGTAGATGTCAGGCGGTGGCTCTTCCCTCCCTATCGTTCGGATTTTGCTGAGATTAGGCATGGGGTCCCCCAGGGCTCGGCAATAAGCCCGATACTGTTTAACGCCTATATGAGTCCCCTGATTGCGATTGTTAAGTCATACGGGGTCAGCTTGGTAAATTATGCTGACGATACACAGCTTATCCTGTCACTGGAGGGAGACCAAGCGGTCTCGCTGGAAAATGTTCATGCCTGTATGCAAGAAACAGTGCACTGGTTGAAAAACAACTCCTTGCAATTTAATTGCGCGAAAAATGAGATACTCTGCTGTGCAGCAGGTAAAGTCCCTTGCTCTCTTCCTCTGGGCTTCTGGCCCATCCCCACGGAGACTTCCTTGCTACCCGTTACAACGGTACGTAATCTTGGGGTCAGCTTTAATGACAAGCTTAACCTCGAAACTCAAGTCAATAAAATTGTGGGAAGCAGCTTTTCGCTCATCAGGGTTCTCCGGAAGATTCTCCCGCTACTCCCAAATCAGGTACGAGCACAAGTAGTAAGGAGCGTCATTCTGAGTCGGCTTGACTATGGTAACGCGCTACTGCTGGAATCCCCAAGGTACTTGATTGGGAGACTCCAGAGAATCCAGACGGTGGCGGCTAAGCTGACCTTATCAAGACCACGACGGTCATCTACATCTCTGGCGCTGGCGGAGCTGCACTGGCTCCCTGTATTCCAGAGGATACAATTCAAATCACTCTGCATTGTCTTTAAGGCACTGCATGGGATGGGGCCCATACCGCTGCAGTCTAAGTTCAGCTGGTATACGCCCACCCGCAGCCTCCGTTCCTCTTCGGCCAACCTGGTGAATATACCCAAGATTAAGAGAGCTAAATCAGGCGGAAGAGCTTTCAGCTATGCAGCAGCACGCCTTTGGAATGGTCTCCCAGCTGACCTGAGACAGTCGCAGGATCTGCTGAAGTTCAGGGGGAAAGTCAAAACATGGCTTTTCCCCAGAGTACAGGCTTAGTTTAGCAACATGCTGATTCCGGAACTATTGGGACAGTACATATATACCACAGCGCCAGGATGCCCGTAGGGTTACAGTGCACTTTATAAGTTTGAATGCAATACAATACAATACAATACAAAACCGCCAAAAGGAAAAGGAGGCAGCAACGAAACAGAAAAATCCGGAGGGGAAGCACAACCAAAGGAAGACAGCATGCCGCATGGGAAAGGCTCACGGCAAAGCAAGAGGAACAAGAAATGGGTGAGAGCAATCTTACAGTTGTTAATCTATCAACCCATGAGTTGAGTGAAAGTGAACGTTCCCTACTAGAATTAGGGTTATCTTTCTGTCCCATTGCTAACTTTGACTACTCATGTACCCGGATTGATGTTTTCCTGTTTATCAGGAATTTAAAACATACTCATGATTTTCACACAACAGAAAGAAAGACGGAGGTTGGGTACAGTGGGGGTCCCAGGTCCTGCCTCTGATACCACTTCAGACATTTTATCTATTGGGGATATTGATGGGCTAACTACCTTGAGGGAATTCGAGCTGAGAACCAGGGATTGGGATTCTGAAAGATAGATATTCTGTAACATGGGCCTTGAGATTGACAGAACGAGCAGGAATGATTTAAAGCCAAGGTCCAAATTTAATACCACAACCCCAGATGACAACATTTGTACTTAATGATCTCATGACTTTATGGAAGCAGAGTGACAACCATTTTGCTGGCAATCTAACAAAAGGACAATGGGAAGCCCTGATGTCCTTAAAAGAATCCAAACTATGTTGTAAAACCATCAGCCAAAGGTGGCAATGTTGTACTGTGGGATGTGAACAAGTATAGGGCAGAGGCTAAGAGGCAATTGGACCTGTCCGGCAGCTATATGAAATCCAATGCTGCAGATATGGCTGAACTATAACATTGTTTCGCAACATGCCTGGCGACTGGCATAGAAGGAGCTAATTGAGTACAGATGAAATGCGTTTTGTATAGGTACAAAAAACCTGTGACACCGTGCTTTTACATGTTATCTAAAATCCACAAACACAGCACTGATCCACAAGGGAGACCTATCATATCCGCTAACAGCCTGTTGGAAAATGCCTCTATATATCTGGACTATTTCCTATTCCCTTATGTTATTAATTTACCTTCCTCCTGTAGGGACAGCATGGACTTTATCTCCAAAATACAGGCCATTCCCTGGAAACTTAGTCACATCTTGGCCACAGTTGATGTGGTATCATTGTATACATGCATCAAGCACAAACTGGGTCTGAAAGCATGTAGATATTTCTTTAAGGACAAGCCCCTGTCTATGTATGACCATTCCATGTTACCAATTGAGATGCTGTGCTTTTGTCTGGAGAAGAATTTCTTTTTGTTTGAGGAACAATGGCACAAACAGGTGACAGGGACTGCCATGGGAAGTTGCTTTGCTCCAAACTATGCCAAGATATTTATGGGATGGTGAGAGCTCGAGCACATATGGGCAGAGGCCAATGAAGAATGGGCCAGACATTTAATATTATGGACAAGATATATTGACAATATCTTTTTGATCTGGGATGGCCCGCAGGAGACGCTAGATGCTTTCCTGAGAAGAGCAGGAGAGAATGATTTGAACCTACAATTCGCCAGCAGGACAGAAACTAAGAGCATAGATATCCTAGATGTAAAAGTAGAGTTAGTGGGTAAAAGTATCCACACAAGCCTATTCAGAAAGAGCACGGCAGGCAACAGTATCCTGCATGCACATACTCATCATCCCACGAAACTCAAATGGAGCATCCCTTATGGGGAACTCTTAAGAGCAAAGAGAAATTGTAGTACCAAGAATTCCTTTAAGAAGGAAGAGATCGAGTTGGTGGAGAGATTCAGACCAAGAGGGTACCCTGAGAGAGTAATCAGGGCAGCAAGAGAACAAGTTGCCAAAACCAACAGGGATAGCATATTTAGACCCAAAGAAAAAGAAAAGAGAGCAGTAGTAAGGAGATTAGACTCATTTCCACATTTAACCATGAGTCTACTGCTGTTAACTAGATTGTAAGCAAGCACTGGCATCTGATTAAATCAGACTTAGGGGCCAATTACGATCTCGCTAGGAAGGCCTCCAGATGGGTTCGGGAATGAGTAAATCCGATTCGGAGCCTATGTTTCCGACCGAATCTTCCCCCATTCCGAACGACCAAGTATGAATCGAAGATCTCGTCCGCGTCGACCGGGTCGTTTCCAAACCCGATCCTGTCAGTCCGACTCGTTCGCAGCCGAATCGTGCTGCGCAATGGAGCCGGCTTCCGAATGAGCGAGTACGATGCACGATTCGGTCAGCCATATCGACTTGGTCTTAGTGAGACGAAACAGTTGTGGGAATTGGACTTCAGGGGGCTGTGCAGGCCCCTCTTCACCCGGGGACCTCTGAATCGGTCCCGTGGGAGTACCCATGGGTCCCCCCTACCCAAGCATGCACAGTGTGGCGGGCACCATTGGGTGCCAGCCACAGGGTGTACGCTTTTCCCCACCCACCCCTTTTTGCTTTGGGAGCCTGTGTACGCGTTTGGTATACAGGCTCCCATAGAGTTCAATGGGAGTCCGAGCGAACCGAGTCCGTCACCGTAGGGGTGCATCGGAATCGGTCGCTCGGACTCGCGCAGTGCAATTCGCTAGGAAAGCCCTCCAGATCCGAGTCGTACGGAGGGCTTTCCTAGCGAGATCGTAATCACTGTAATGTATGACCATATGAATCTTTTTTTCTCAGTGGGGGTTTCCTTTCAGCAGGATTAGTCCTGTCAGTCTTTCTATCATGTTTACCAATTCAAACTGATGCGGGTGTTTTGTTTTTACTGGAAATAGGACACTGATATTGTCGGCTCGCTGGCTTTGAGAAACACTGGTTCAGTGGAAACAGGTTGGCCACAATAAAATCACCAAAAACACCTCTCTGGAGTGCGGGCCTTACTGCCCTGCTGCGTGGATACGCTATTGATTTACACGGGTCCTGTGCCCCGCAGCCCGGCACCGACCTCGTCTGCTGGATGAGACACAGGGATTCCGCTGTACATATATAATTATTTGCCCTGGAATTATATCTTTGCTCCTTGAGTTCAGTTTAATGCTTTAGCTTCATCAACAACAAGAGATGGTTATGCCAGTCTGAAGCTCCACAAACGTGTGAAAGAGATATTAGGAAAAGTCTTACCAAATGTCCAAAGGGGGAAATGTTCCTTGGAGTATATTAATGAACTGCTGAATTGAGGAAAAGTGCCAAACAGAAATTTTAGGTAACTCTCACAGACCTTAGTGTGTGTTTGAAAAGCCAAAGAGATACATCCTTAATAGTAGGGATCAAAAATAAAACTGAGACATTGCTCCGGAAGCAGAGCACATGCGCCGAGATGAGCGGCCATGTTTTTTTCCTGAACTCCTGTCACAAAACTCTTCTGAGGTGAAGCACAAAGAAGAGACGTGACATTCCCCCTTTAAAAATTACAGTTGAAGTGCGACGTTCCTTTTCTGAGCACGAGCATTATTCTCACTGTACTCAGCTCGCGCTCAAGATTAGACTGCTAACTCTTGTTTGCAGCCAAACATCTCTCATCTTGAAAATCAGAATTGGTGGGGACAGACAGTAAGTGAAAAATGGTACTTAGCAACATCTTAATTGAGGGTTTTATATATCTCAAATGGGGATACTTTTGTGCTCTCTCAATTCTTGGGTTTCTTTTGGGTTTTGACAGAGAAATACCGACTCCTTCTACCATGTTCCTGACAAGCAGAAAGTACAATTTTTGTCTATACTTTGGTACTGCAAGTTTATCAGGTTCCACTTATTCTTGTAAAATTAGGGTCCAGATACTAAACAACAAAGAAAGTGCAGGGTCAGATACCAGCCAGTGTCTGCTGAATGAATCATCTAGCAAAGAAGTTGCAGGAGTGTCTGTAGAAGATGAAAGTGTAGGCACCTCCTATATACTAAAATGTTCAATCATATGGGCCAGTATGTCTGCCAAGGCCTCTGTCCTAATGTATTTTCCCACAGCTAGTTAGGTCTTCTCCATTGATTGCACATCAAATAATACCTCGGATTGATGTGGCACAAACTCCTCTGTTAGCAATATCCTAAAATGAGAGGGAAGGAGTGAGGGAACTGGCAAACTGATATCTATGACAGAATAGACAACAGACTCGATCAGGTCTTTCAAATGGTCAGTAGTCATTAATGCTGTAGGTAATTGGGTTATTAGTCAATAGGCATGACTACGCATCTCATGTAATAAACACAATCCTTGTCAGGGTGAACCAGTAAAGTCACTAAAATAACCTGAGTTCAACCCCTTGGTAGCTATGGTACAGAGCAGAGAGGTTTAGGGTAATGTGTGAAACATTTATTCAGTACCAAAACAGTAATAAAGTCAAAACAGAAGAAACATTACAAAGCATTTTTGAAAAATTTAGTAAGTTTTATTAAATAAATTCACACTAAAATGACAAGCATCCTATAACGGGAACCAAAGATATGGCTTTTTAAAGATTTAGATACAAATGGAACCAAAAAAGTGTTAAGTCCCATCTCTGCTCAACTGGTCGTGGTAGACCGGGACCAAGGGCCGAGTTGAGGTTGACCGTAGTACAGAGACAGCGAATACAGAAACCAGATTTGACCCGTCTGAGGTTGTACCTTCCAACTTAGTCTCAAAATGGAAATTCAAAATGTTCAGTGAAGCAAGGCAGCAGGCAGTAGCTCCATGAGGTCGGCTAACCATTATACATGGTTCTGGTGAAACTTTTGTTTTTTGGCAGGAAAGCTCAGAGCAGAAATTAGATTTTTGCACCTAAGAAAGGTCCCTCACTGGCCTAACACTTCAGGCACCTTCACCAGGTCAAGATTTCTTGATTCACATTTAGTCACTTTTTTGGAGCTTGAATTTCTCCAGTGGGGCATGGCTGCAGCCGTAGCCAAAGAAGTCTCCACAAGGTCAGATACCACCTCAGCTAGGTCAAGCTGCAGAGGATTTACCGTCACAAAAATTCTCCTAGTGGAAGAAATGTACTTTGGTCGGATCAGCTTGGCAGGTTTGTTCCAGCCATCCAGAGGTCTTTGGAGCCAAAATGTTTCTAAGTCTCAGGTTTTCAGGAGTGGTAGAAGAAGTCCAGACAGACACATCCAAACATACGGGGCCTCAGGAACAGCACTTGGAGGATGAGGACTCACTCCGGAAGATGCCACCAGCACTGTCTAAGACAGGTCCAGTTGGAACTAGTCAGGTGGACAGTTGCATGAAAAGGCCTCTTGAAGCTTGATTTGTTTCTGTGACTTGAACAGGAGGTCAGCCTTAGTACCCCTGGGGTCCGCTTCCTTGTCCCGGATACAAGACGGAGCAGATCCACTCCTTCAGGCCTTCTCTCGTGTCTCAGAAAGTAGGTACAGTCCTCTTTTGACCTTCCTAACGTCCAGTAGTGTTTTGAATAAGGTACAGAAAATGCCACATTTATGCCTGGCATCAGTGGGTGGGGTGACTCCTGGCCCCTTCAAGATGGTGAACCCCTTCTCAACTTGTTCAGAGCCTGTGTGTCCACTCCAGAAGTGTGGCCAGGAAAACGAGCCACCCCTCCTCTGTTCCCACTCTAAACCAGCTCTAGAGGCAGTTCCCCTTCCACTGAGATTGGTGCCTGTCTGACTGGAGAAAAACGGGGCCTGTCCAGATGTAATTTGCCATCTGCCTGGGGCAGGTAAGGTTGATTTGAAGTAAATTAAGTTCCTGGGCACAACCCAGATTACTACTCTGTCAAAGGAACAAAAACATCTCCCTACACCCACGCCATTTCCTTAGCTCTGGGAGCAGTTTTCACACCTAATTTCTGGGTTTGATCACTCAGAAACTGCAGCTGGAGGCTAATGAAATTTAGACCCCAGGTGCTTTAGATAGGGAAAACATAACTTTATAAAAGCATCTTTTCCTTGATAGTTTATATAAATTCTACTTTACTACTGAATTGGGCTTTTAATAAATAATACAAATAAAGTTCAATCACTCGTCTACTAGTCCAGAGATAGCAGAATTGATATTTAATATTGGTTCCCATTGTTTCTCTTTGGGCCAGCCAGCCTTCCTACAGTGAAAACAGCTTTTAGGGGCTAGTCACTGTAAGAACATGTCAGCAATTGATTTCTACATGTCCACATTTTAAAGATCATGCACCCTGCTTTATGGGCTATAAGGCCTAGATGAGACCTATCAATATTTAAAAAGAAGGTTTTGACCTGTCAAAAGGAGTTTATTTTGACTGATCAAATTGCATTTTTTTACACTGCCACTATCAGGATACAATAGTATCCCTTAAGCCATATTTACACTGCCACTGCTGTGCGTTGCACAATAGGAGCAGCAATAAACTAGTGACATTTGATTTACAGGACCTGGGTACCCCTCCAGATTGTTGGAAGGAGGCCTTGGGCTTTATGCAGCTGAGCAGTATGAATACAAAAATTAAAAAACATTCCAGGAAATTATTTTGGAGGTTTTATTCAGGCATAGTTTGCAACCGGCATCTAGACAGAGTTCCTTTATTTGTACTGCTGAGCTCCTGAACAGCATTTCCATTTTTGCATGTAATGAGCATCTGTTTTGTTTCCCTCTTCGGATTGGAGTGGCAGAGTGGTGAAGGCCTCCACAGAACCAAAGAATATTGGTAAGTATAAAGAATAGAATAAATATTAAAAAAATTAGCTGTCCCTTCCTTTCTTCTGCTCTACTCTACGGACCTCTCATATTGAGAAAAAAAACAGAATTTCACACTTTAGCGATTTCTTCTTCTAGATGGGTCTACAGTAGGATTCGTCTTTCATATAAGCCTTAATCCAGAATTAGTTCCTCTCACTCTTTATCTCTCTTGATTAAAAGTGTACTCTAAATCACAAAAATATTGAATTGTAAGAGCAGGCAAGCCAACAGGGACAAATAACAATATGCTTAAGGAAGTCTGTCTTTGTCAGACTTTTAGGATATTCAAAACATTTTCTTTGCCTGGAAACTTTACTCTTTTCACTCCTCCCCTCCTCCTGACTAACACTTAAGCATATGACTGAGATCCTCTCCTCGCTAACCCAAGCTTCCAAGTTTTGAAACAGACACCCACCTGGGAATAAAAGATATGCTAGCATTTGCGCCAAGAATTTTCGATTGTATTAAGGACATGGAGGCAAGGATTATTTCTTCTCTTTCTTTTACTGCAAAAAACACAGCAGCCAATGAAAAACGTTTTAACATTATACAAACTACTTTTCCCATGGTACTTTGCATATAACCACCAATCATGGTCCAGCTGTCCATGTAAGACTCACCATTGCCATATTAAGAGCCTATTTCTTTGCTCCGAACCGTCTATCAATCCAAATGTGATAACAACGAACAGCACTCGTCGGCCAACTCCAATGGCCATCCAACATGAAAGCAACAGCTCTTCTCGGAACACGAAATGTCACCCACGACATGAGCACTGGACAGGATCATTCCGTTTTCTGATCCGAACCTGGAAAAAAAAGGAAGACCCGTAAAATCCATAACACAGACTGTCTACGGGTGGGTCAAGTCATAAAAATCTTATAATGACATAGTGGGCAGGATAATCCGCACCTCCCTGTCCTTAATAGAATTGAAAATTCTTGGTGCGAATGCTAGCAAATGTTTTATTCTATTACCGGTCTGGAGGCTCAGATTATTGCTAATTTAACGCTTATCAAAAACCACAGATGGAATATGGCCCACAGGTTTATAGTAAAACTGTTTGAAGGTAGACTCAGACGACCAGTCAGCTGATTTCAAATATCTTGGATGGTAGAACCCAACATAAATAATTTAGAGGCCATCGCCCCTCAAACAGTGAGCACCAAAGACCTGAGTATCAAACCAGCTTCCACCATGATTGATTTTAACCATCTAGCAAATTGTGGCAGAGGAAACTGGTTTGAACGGCTTTTGCAAAGCAATCATGAATTGTGTACAACCTTCAGGTTGCAAAGACCAAGTACATTCTTCGTAAGCTTTAAGCATTGAACCACCCATAGTTTAACATTAGCAGGAAATGCATTATGCTCTATACAATGAGAAAACGTTTTAGTTCTGCCAGTGATGGTAAAGGAAACTCCTTCTGGAGTAAGTACTCTACCTGTTAAGTTGGGAACTCTTACATCCGATCTACGTCTACAGGCAGAGCATAGCCAGTTTAGCTGACAACTGTTTTCTAGACAAATGAGCACGGTCCGGCCATCGCTCAAACACAGCCAGGACCAATGATACATCCCACAAAAAGGAATACTTAGCCTTGGGAGGATTAGCCACCCGGATACCCTGAAGAAGCTTACAAACCACCAGGTGCAGGTGCATACCTACCAGCTTGCCATCCACCTGCGTATGACCCACAGAAATGGCAGATCGAAAATTATTCACTGACCTGTAAGGTACACCTGCCGAAGCTTTATCAAATAGAAAATTTACAACGTGGGGAAATTCTGCCCCCACGGGATCCACATGCTGTTCCAAACACCAAAGCACCCAGCATCTCCTCGCTGAAGGATATCGCTTCCTGGTAGAGGAAGCCCAGGCCAGCTGAATGAATGTTGAAGCCATTTCCGAAATGCCTGGCAACTCCCACTGTTGCCTGAAAGCCTCCAGACCATCAGAGACAACGGCCCCGACATTATCATTGGATGCAGATCTCCATGAGGGCCCTCGAGCATTGTCTAAGACTAAGGCAGGAGACTGGGATAATCGTACACCATCTCCAACAGAATCGGAAACCAAGGCTGGGATTTTCACATTTGAAGTTACCAACACTACCTCTGCCATTTGGTGATTGATCTGGGTTGCCACCCTGGGAATGAGAATTAACGGGGGAAACGCATAGTTACGTTCATAGACCAGTCCTGTGAAAAAGCATCCGTTGCTTTCTCTAGCCGATTTGGGCTCCAGTTGAAGAACGTCTCTAGCTTACGAGTCAATCTGGAGGCAAAAAGATCTATTGTGCATGGACCTGTATCCATTGGAACAGATGCAGTTGGAGCTGCCAGTCACTGTAATCCATCAGATCCCTGATGTTCCAGTCCGCCACAGGATTGGACTGACACGGAATGTACTCTGCTATCACTGATATCTGATGACTCGGGCAGTAGTGCCAAAAGTCTTTGACTATCTCCACCAAAAGTGACGATCTCGTACCACCATCTTGTTGATGTATCGCACTGCTGATATGTTGTCCATCCTGAGAAGGATGCAACAAGACATCTTCTTGGTGGAGAGGGTCTGTATCGCAAATGACCCCACCAACAACTCCAGCCAGTGGATATGAAGAGACAATTCTTGGAGAGACCACCTTCTGCCTGTGGAAATATATCCACAACGAGGTCCCCAGGCCCACCGGCTGGCATCTGACTCTATTATCACCTCTGGTTGGGAACCGAAGATGGCCCTGCCATTCCAGGCATCCACATGTCCCAACCACCAGCTAATTTCCTCCCGTACCATTGTCGAGAGAGAAACGATTTCAGTTCTTTCTTCAGATCGCACAGTTTCATTTTGGGAAGCTTCAGCTGCACATACTCGGAGTCAATCACAAACCCTAGAAAGTCTATCATCTGAGACGGACAAAGAACCAATTTGGTCCCGTTGATAGTGAAAACACAAATCCTGCAGAAGAGATGTTGTCATCTGTAAATGAAGATTGGCCAAGGATAGTGATTGGGCCATGATGAGAATATTGTCCTATTTGATTGTCATGCGTATTCCCTGCTCCCTGAAATGAGCCATGACTGGCTTCATCACCTTTGTGAAACATCATGGCACCAAAGAAAGTCTGAAAGGAAGGACCAAATATTCCAACCACCTGCTCTTGCACCGGAATTGAAGAAATGCCCGGTGAGGGGGAAAAATGGGAATGGACAAATGAGCATCCTTGAGGTCCAGCTGGACCATCCAGTCTCCCTTCCGTAACAGATCTGTTAAGATGGATGCCTTCCATATTAAAATGTTTATACACTATGAAGTGATTGAAATCTCTCATATTCAGAACCAATCTGTTTTTGAACCAAGAAGACGTTGCTGCAGAAACCACTGGCCCTGTCGTCACAATACACCACTGCATGTTTATGCAGCAGATCTGCTATTCCTGTGTCTGTAAAAGCGCACTCTTGTTGGGGAAAAAAGTAACTGCTGAGGGGGAGACACTTGTTGAGGGGTCTGATAAAACTCGCGATAACACCCCTGAACTGCAAAATCCATGTGTCCTGAGAAAATGCCCTCCAATTGTGGAGGAAGAACTGAACATGACCCCCATGGCATATCTGAGGTATCGAGAACTATTACCTGCTGAATTTTGGGATTGAAATACCGCTCTATGGCTGTCTCAGTTGAAACGTCGCCTGGAGAATCTTTGCCTGGTGGGGTAGAATGTGCCGCCTCTGGTGGAGTCCCACTCTCCTCACCGTATCCACCTCTGGAAGGGCCTTGATAGTAATAACAGCCTGGCAAGTGGCCCCTGCCTGGCCCGGCTCTGTGAAAAAGGGCAGCTTGGAAGACCAGTTTGATAGTCAATTCGGCTTTATCAGTGACGTAAAGGTACACACATATTTAGATACATCATTAACAAATTTATCTCCAAAGAGGTTGCCCTACGCCCAGGGACCAACTTCAGCCGAAGCGAGCTCGGTAAGATTAGAGTCCATTCGCTTAAGGAGCAACTTGCACCATTCAGTTGATGCAGCTCAATTTGCGTCCCCTAATAGGCATATAGTCCGTTGGGTCCAGCCAGCTAATATATCGGGATCCACAGGAATGGCCGTCTCCTTAGCCACAAAGGCCATTTCTAAAATCGTAGCCAAAGGGTCAGCCAAGTCCAGCAACTTATCCTGACACCCACGCAAAGCACGGTCAATACCCTTTTTAGGATCCTTCGCAAATTGTTTCAGGAAGTTTAGCATACTGGGGTCTATTTCTGGGGTTTCTGCCACCTTGTCAGGATGTCGGGTCTGGAACATTCCGCCCAAAGGCGGTTACGTACCTCCTTATCAAAACCTCGTCTCAACTTCTCGTGAAGATATTCCAACACTTTGGGCACAGGAGTACAATCTGAAGAACAAGGGTGGACTATATCCTATGAATTGAACATAAAGGGATTGGTTGAACCCAGATCAGGGACCCTTGGCTTAGCTGATGCAGATTTATTTGTCTTTTACTTCTTAGGCTGTTTATCATGATCTGAAAGGGTAGAGTCAGTATTAGTAGTGTCAGTATCGGTATTATTCCCATCCCTGCGCTTGGGCAGTGCACTTGTGGAAGCTGATGGTACCGAATAGCCATGGTCAGCCAAAGGACCTTAAGGAAGACTAGCCAGAACGCCAGCATGAGGCCACTCAGAGGACTTGGCGTTAGCTATATGGGAACCCTCCGAAGGGCTTGGTTGAGGATCCGAAGTTGTTAGATTTTGAAAACTAAGACATTTTGCAAAACTCTCCAATTGCACAGTGATAGGTTTAAGGGCAGCAGCCAAAGCTTGATTTACTGTAATGGGAACAGCAGTCTCAATTGCCCTGTTGACTGACTGCTGGACAGAAGCATCTAGTGCATCATCTAAGTTATCCTCCAAAAGGGGCCCGTGTTGTTTCTCATAAGACTCGTATTCTTCATCCTCAAAGGGGGCCCAATCTTCCATTATTACTGATAATTTTTTATTGGAAAACAGAGTACCTGCCAAGTATATCCTCAAAGGACACTCAGGGGGAGCCAACCCTTGTGCACAACAGAAAAGAAAAACGAGCCACCTTCAACTTAGCTCCTCAGCAAAGCTATAATCACAATTATTGGAGCCCCAGGTCAGCCAGGTCGTCAAGAGCCAGAAGATACTAATTAGCGTACACTCACTCAAGCAGGGCAGCCCGATCATTTCAGCCAACAGCCAGAGTGACATCTTGCTGCAATTAACCAGCGGGGAACCAAGCGTTAATAGAGAGCTAGGGCAGGAGGAAACAATTGGTAGGACTGTGCGTTGCCCAAAATGCCCAAAAAATACACCAATTGGGCTACGCACATCTAAGGCTCTACGTAGACATCAGATCTGATCAGGGAAGGCATGATCAATCACGCGGGAGACCACGGCAAGGACACTGATCCGAGGAGCCAGGGCAGAGCAAAGGAAACTAAGGATGCTTAAATGCCCAGCTAGTTCACACAAGGCGCAAGCACGCAGGGAAGGAGCTGGCCACAGCACAATTAACCACAATATAAAACAATGCACCAATGATTACAAGTACTAAATAAGACAGAGCCACTTATCTCAGATGCGAGCAGCAAAGAAAGATGCTCTTAAAATGATGATGGTGACCCTTATATTGACTGCTGGACCATTATTGGTGGTTATATGCAAAGTACCATGCGAAATGTAGCTTGTATAATGTTAAAACGTTTTTAATTGGCTGCTGTGATTTTTGCAGTAAAGGAAAGAGCAGCAATAATCTGAGCCTCCGGTCCTGTATTAAAATATCAATCTCCTCCGGTGCGTAGCAGGGGCTAATGGGGTCTTTAGCCTGATCAAAAACTAAGAAGCACAGTGGCTACAGACCAGCCTTCCTCTCCTCTCTCACGGTGGTACTGACATGTCCTCTCTTCCTCATGGGATGAAACTGTTTGGTGGTCCAGAACTCTCTCCCCCACGTCCTCCTGCCAAACAATCCAATTCTCGTCACCCATCTTCCCATTTCCCCACTTCTTCTTCGGGATTTGTATCCTGAGGGGTGATAAACAAAAGTCTTTTTTCACTTTCTATCACCTCAGGTAGAGAGCTTTAGACTCGGAGGGCAGCATCAGGACTTGACAATAAATGCCAAATTGAGGCTTCTTGTTCATGCACTTAGTTAGTGCCACTTGTTTGTGGAAAGAGGTATGGCGAAGAATTATTATTGTTAAGAGGCACATTTGGGATGTCCTTTAATGTGATGCTGTGTAGGATATTAGCAAAGTGGTCATGCTACTGATTATAGGCATATGGATTTAAATGATCACTTTATTTGCTTATCATTTGACAAATGCACTGTTTAATTTGTGGCTTTTCTGTTTTAAAATACATTGATCGCTACTATTGAATCTTGGTTGAATTGTTATATAACTATTATACCTTATTTAATCTAGACATAATAATATACTATTAATTTCTCTATGACTGGACCAGTAAGGAAACCAATGGTTACAAGATAACATGTTAATGAACTATAGACTAATAACCCTCTCAACTTATAACCCAATTTCTAACACCTTTCATTAGTCAACATTTCCCAATACAGAGTTGCTAAAAGTCCAGTAACTGGTAAAAGAGTCATCCTAAGTGATCCTTTTTTGCCCTGATCTCCCCCATTGTTTGACTGATACTGGTGGTAACTGACTCTACGCTGGGCTCTGCTAACCAAGGTATATAGTAATTAGGTATATTTACAGTTGGCTATGACAGACCCCTGTAAGCCCCTAGTATACAATAAGGCGAGGGGGATTCAAACTACCTATAAGTCCCTACTACATAATAGGTCAGGGAGGTTTAGAGGCCCAGTAGATTTCCTGCACTGGAGTGTACACTGCGGTGTTGCCTGCTGTCATTTTCAATAAGGAAGCCTTGCTTTGCAGACTGTCTTTAAAAGTGAATTATATGCAAATTCAACGTTGGAATTGAGGGTATTTCCAAAGTAGTAATCTACCTTATTTTTACATATAAGTCACTCCTAAGGTCTCCCCTAGGTGCCCAAGGGGTGGGGTACCATGTAACGATAAGCAAGGACATTATAAAAGAGGTTTTATATGCCCTGGTGTGGGGAAAACTGGCATTTTTTTTCCCTGTTGTAGATATTTAGCTCCGTAGGCTAACAAAGGAATATTTTATTTAAGTATAAATATTGCTAGGGGGGCGGAGCTTGCCAAGCCCGAAGATGGCCGCTCTCTGAGTGAGCTCCTTCGGCCGCGTAACAAAATCCTTCATCATCCTGTGTCAAACAGCTGCTAAAGCCATGCCAATCACCCACATTGTATGTTCAGAAGCCAGTGACGCCGGGGGAGTGCCTCGGACCCAAGAAGTGAGGCTGTGTGAGCCGATCGTGCTGCCCGCAGCTGCGACAGCGAGGTGAGGCCTGGCAGCTGTGGGCAGAAGGAGCGGGGCCTTCTGCCAGGTGTTGGCGACAGCCGATGGTAAAGAGGGAACCGTTTTATCCACGAGAACCCTCGAATGCTGCCTATGGGGTGCACGACCCATGAACTGCCACCCCTGAGGAGACCTGCCACTGTGGGGCTGTGGAGGATGTGGCGACAAGACTGCGGGTGGGTTCACGCCCGGTCGGAGCCACTGGGTTCTCGTTGTCGCATCAGACTGAAGCCGTGCTGGATACCGGGCGGGAGCCTGACGCCTCTGTGCCCATCCTAGGACACAGAACATTGTCTGGGGCTGTGGAGACTGGCGTGAACACGTGGTGCGTGTCTGCGACAGTGAAAGAGGCCTGGAGATCCCGGATACCCCCTGACCACCAGAGCGGTAATGTTGGCCTGAACCTCCGGCTCCTTTGACTGGCGACCGGAGGGAATGATCCTGGTATGCTGCCTCAGCGCGGGCCGGCACGGATGAGTCTGGCCCTGGGGTGGCCCTGGCAGAGACGTGACACAATGCCGGCAGGCACATATCAACGCGACGCTGCCCTGGTGAGTCGGCGAGACTAGCGGAATTGCGGCCTGATTGCGGCCTACTCGTACTGCAGCGTGCCAGGGATCTTCCTGCTGCAGCACTCGAACCAGAGTTGGGGGGACGAAGGAGAATAGCGAAATTTCCACGCTGGGGAGGCCTTGAAATCAGATAATCACTAATAGACATGTATTGTCCTCCTGCATAGTCTAAGTGTAAGCCCCGGTGGCACAGCACCACAAGTCATCGCGCAGGCATCAAGAAGAAATAACTGCAAATAGATCGACTGGGAGCAGGATTGGAGCTTGAACTCCAGCTACACGACCTCACAGAGGCCGCCGTGACACAGTGGGATAAAAGAGCTGGACGTGTGGCTGGGTGCCCCTTCGCTTCTACACCACTAACAGGCTCATCTCTGCGGACAGTCACTTAGACCCCTGACTGACTGTTGCTCCATAAAAACATGGGAAAAACAGATAAAATGCAGTCCAAACTGCAATTTGACCAATGTAAAACAGTGAGACGGCGCTCTGATGATCAGGAGGCCACAGGCAATGCCACATCTTCCCAAGATACGGAGAAGAGCGGCGATCTAAAACAGATTTTAGCGGCCATGCAAACCACCCTAACCAACATAGATGGCAAAATAGACGCATTAACATATTGAGTCGACCGCGTGTTGGGGCGCCTAGACAAACACGCGGAACGCATAGATATGGTGTAGCGTAGAGTGTCCGACACTGAAGATACCCAACAATTGGCCAATACAATACAGGAGAAATTGGAGAAAGTCCTCACCGCTCTTCAAGCCAAGGCAGAAGATTTGGAGGCCAGATTCGCCGGAATAATCTTAGGATAATGAGGATTGCGGTGACGACCAGTACCGGCAACATGGAAAAATATGTTGAAAAGCTCCTTGCAGAACTACTGGGTAGAGAGACCTTTTCAGAACTGTTCATAGTAGAGCGAGCACATAGGTCCCTGGCGCCTCCCCCACCTCCGGGGGCTTGACCACGGCCCATCATAGCAAGGTTGCTTAACTACAGAGACCGAGATGCTGCACTATGCCGCGCCAGGGAACTGCAGACTCTGAGACAGGAAGGCGCAGAAATTTCCTTATATCCAGATTTCACAGGCCAGGTCCAAAAGGCTAGAAAGAAATACATGACAGTGAAAAAGAAACTCCAAGATCTAAAACTACCATACGCAATGTTAAATCCAGCCCGCCTCAAGATCACTGTGAAAGGCAAGACAAAAACTTTTAATGACCGTAAAGCACTGCAACAATATCTACAGCGGCGGGGACAGCCGGGCACACGGAGGAAGTCGCCAAGAGGCGGAGCCGATGGTCAAGAACAAACTTCAGGACTGGATGACACTGAATAACGGCTCGACCTGAGATTCTGGCGATACACTGACTCATGGTGATATCAGATAAGTGGATCTACAGCCACCGATAAGTGGCACTGCAGTATCTAGATATATGAATACTGCTGTTAAGATAAATTTAGTGCATTAGTTGTTATCAAGAGCTTGGGGATAAATCATGACTGTCACAGTGACAACAAAGCTCTATAGTTATGAATGATAATATGTTGACACAAGTACATATTAGAAATACGCGGCCCCCCAGAAATCCCATCACCGGGGTAACCGGCAAGCCACTCCTGCTCACATGTGTACACCACACCAAGTTTACTTAGTTGAACGGGGAATGTTTGGGGGGGGAGGAACTGGGTTTTGGGGACTGTCTCCGCTGCAATTGGGGCAACGGAGTGGGGGATGGGAGGCAGAGGGGAAAAGGGGGGAAAAATAATGGTCAATGGCACGAACACAGACATTGCAATCACCGGTATAATTGAGTCACCTCAACTAGAGAATACAAGCAGCGTGACCATAACAAACGGCTGGCATCATGACACACCCAGTTAGACCTTTAACACTGCTAACATGGAACGTGAGAGGCCTAAACAATCCACAGAAGACAAGAAAGGTACTAGCCTACCTCGACCGACAAGGGGTGGAGGTAGCCTGTCTCCAAGAAACTCATCTTACTACCTCTTCAGAATTACGAGTGGGTGCTCATTGGGCGTCCACTCGGATAGCATCCTCCTACTCTACATACGCTAGAGGAGTGATAATACTTGTTAGGCGTGGCATCCCATTCACATTGCTGCACTCCCTCACGGATAACCAGTGCCGCTACATTATAGTCCAAGGGAATTTTGGAGGCACTATATTAACTCTAGTTAATACATATGGACCGAACACTGATGATCCGTCCTTTTTTGTACTAGTCTGGGCAAACTGCGGACTCTAGGGCCAGCAGAAATAATTTGGGGAGGAGACTTTAATACATGCTTAGACCCAGCAGTAGACAGATCCACGTGTAACGACAAATATGGCAAACAAGCAGCCAAGATGCTCAGGGACGGTATGGAGGAATGGGGGATGGTGGACCTGTGGCGGCTGCGGAACCCAGGGTGCAGAGAGGGAACCTGTATTTCCACAACCCATAATACGTGGTCTAGAATAGACTACTGGATAGCAACCCATGCAGTTAGCACATGGACAAGTTCCATAGACCATATGCCCAAGACATTATCTGATCACGCACCTGTTCGCCTGGTGCTAACACTCCCCACACATACTCCCAGACAGTTTGCGTGGCGCCTTCAGGCATCCGCAATGCTAGATTAGGCATTTAAAAAAGTGCTGAGACTGGCAATAACGGAGTACTTCATACATAATACAGGAACAGTAGACAGCGCCCGAGTTCTTTGGGAGGCCTTTAAGCTAACCATCCGGGGGTTCTGTATAGGCAAACACGTGGGGATACTAAAGGACATACGGCAGCAATTGAACAGAGTAGAGAAAGATATTAAGATGCTAGAAGACGAATATGCACAAACTCTGAACCCTACACTGCTTGCAGAAATTAGAAATAAAATGAACACATACCACAAGTTTGCAGACAGTGAGGTGAAATACCTATCACGTAGGTATACAGCACTTAACTATGTGGAAGGAGGGCGTCCAGGCCGTACGCTAGCAGGCAGGATACAAACATCACGCTCCCCTTCACATATTACGCAGATCACAGATGCACGAGGCACACCACACTATGACACACCCTCTATCACAGACCGATTCTCTGACTATTACGTGCAACTATGCTCCACACAACTGTCCGCTTCTGAGGAAAACATAAACGAATACCTAAACGACATAGCCCTAGCTTGGCTCTCTGACGAGCACTGGGAATACTTCAGTCATCCGATAACTGAAGATGAGATAAAAGAAGCCATCAGGACCCTCCCTAATAATAAAGCCCCAGGAACAGACGGACTCCCGGGTGAATTTTGCAAAGAATACAGCGACTTGCTCATCACCCCTCTGACGGCTATGTACTCGGAAGCATATGAAAAGGGGGCCTTACCACCATCTCTAAGGGAGGCATTACTAATCACACTACTCAAACCGGATAAGGACCCGACCCAGTGTGACTCCTACCATCCCCTGTCCCTTATTAACTCCGAGGCCAAAATACTAGCAAAAATAATAGCCTTGCGACTACAACCCCTAATGCAGAAGTTAGTGTTACCGGACCAATCTGGATTCATTCTAACACGCTGAACGACACATAACTTGCGAACCATCTTTGCAATGTTCCACCAATTACAACCAGACCTGCCTGCAGCTGCTGCCCTTCTGGATGCAGCTAAGGCATTTGATTCAGTGGAATGGCTATTCATGTTTTCTGTCCTACGAAGGATGGGATTCCCGCACCCGTTCCTGCTCTGGATCAAATTGCTCTATACAGATCCATGCGCAAGGCTCAGGATAAACGGCATAACAGCCGCTCCCTTACACATTTATAGAGGAACACGACAAGGGTGCCCACTTTCGCCACTATTATTTACCTTGGCACTTGAACCACTGGTGTGCAAAATCCGGGAAAAACACGTGAACACAGCACTGCTGTTCCACCTACGGCCCATCAGCATATCGCTCTATGCAGACGATATGCTCCTATATACGCACCACCCGGAAGATAACTTAAACCCACTAGTAAGAAAATACACACGATTTGAACACTACTCGGGACTGAGTATAAATTGGACTAAATCCATGGTGATTCCGCTGACACCTGCTACGGAACAACCCCCATTAGACTATCCTCTACAGTGGCGAACAGAGCCAGTTAAATACTTAGGGGTCTGGATACATCGAGACCCCAAATTTGTAACACATGAAAACTATGGCACTGCCCTCACAAAACTGGAAGGTCAGGTGGCCAGATGGATTCGATTGCCACTCTCAATAGCTGACAGAATTGCTATACAGAAAATGGTGGTACTACCCTGCTTCCTTTATTCATTCACAAACATCCCCTATCCACTCACACAACAATATTTTACAAGACTGCGCACATGCATAACCACGCTTACGTGGGCAGGCAAACAGCCTAGGGCAGGGTGGAAGGAACTAACTCGACCATACGCACAAGGGGAGTTCAGGGCTCCAGATCTGCAGCTCTATTATTATTGCGCACAAGCACAACATGCGCATTATTGGATACACCCGCATGCATATCTGCTGCATGTGAAGGTGGAGAGCGATAGTGCTCATCCAACACCCCTAGCCGCTTTCTTATTGGAACCGAAGCAGTACACTCCACGCGCTGAAATTAACCCGGTGCGCAACACAACTGCAGCGTGGTACGCACTGACAAGATGAGCTAACAAACTCCCGGCGTATGCCCCAGCCCTGCCACTGCGACATCATCCTCAGATAACAGTAACGCAAGAGAATAAAATGCAAACACTCCTGGGCGATATGGGAATGCGCACAATGGGTGATGTATTTCCCAATGGCCAATTCATATCACAAACAGACGTCATGTCGGCTGCTCACCGCACACCGTTAATGCTATTTGCCTACCTCAGACTACGAGCGGCACTGAGAGATATCTAATTAGGGGTGGGCGGAATTTGCGTAGTCGCGCTACGCAAAGCTCCGCGAAACGGTAAAAAATCTCTGCGAGCACGCAAAAGTTCCGCAAACACGCGGAATTGCTTGTTCCGCCCGTTCACGGTGCTTTTTTCCTGTTCGCGAACGCTGTTTGCGTGCTCGGGGAGAAATATCTCGCGAACACGCATTTTGAAAGCGCCAACAAGCAAAAAATTCCGCAAAGCTGCTGATCGCGGAATTTTTGGCAATTCCGCGTTCTTCGTGGAACGCGAAATTACCCAAATTCCGCGAGCGGAACGGTATTTACTGCTCAGGCCTAATATCTATCCCACATTTCCTCATGAGCTGCCAACACACAATACCCTACAAACATTGCTCAGATCACCCAAACGTCAGTGTCTCATAACTAGACTGTACAATGCAGCCCAACGGGAGCAATTCTGAGAACATGAGGGGGCTCTAGAAAGATGGGAAAACACACTAGACAGTCCGCTATCTAAAGAAAACTGGGGATATTCCTGTGTACTTACAAAGGCACTTACACCTAACTGTAATCTCAGGATTATTCATTTAAAATTTTTGCACTAGATGTATTTTACACCAGCCCAACTATATAAATACGGCCTCTGAGAGGATGTTAGATGCTCATGCTGCAGCGCTACACAAGCAGACTTCATACATGTCGCCTGGGCATGCCCCCAAATCCAAACCTACTGGCAGAAAGTGACAAATGCCCTGGGAATAATGCTGGCAGAACCAATACCCAATACACAGCAAGTCTGCCTTGTAGGCTTACACAAAGTAAAACAGGAGGCGTAAACTACTAGCTGTAGCTCTACTTCTGGCCAAAAGGTGATTTGCTATGAATTGGGGAAGTAAACGGGTGCCACAACTAAGAAATTGGATCACGGACAGGACATATTGTAGGGAACAGCTGGAGATCTATGCAGAGGAGCTACCAGAAGCCTCTCGCCCTAAACACTTTTGGGACCCGCTCATACAGTACTTAAGGTCTGAGCAAACAGAGTGATGGATGCTTAGCGCGGAATAAGGTGAACTGGACGATGATAATACCCCAACAATTAATGTAACTGTGGTAGATATTGAAAATCAAAACCTCTGCTGTGTTTACATGTATACTGTTATGCCTGCATTGTAAAACGATACTTGTCAACAGATTCGCGTTGCTTGTGCATCCTAGACGCAAGTCGTACTGACCTTGTACATGTGTAATTGACCTGTAATGTTATTTATGGGTTCTGTCATGTGTCTGATCATCAATAAAAACAATTTTTTTAAAGTATAAATTTTGCTAGGAAGGAGCTTAAAATGTCTTTCAAGGACTTAAAATATTGGTAATGATAAATACAACAACTTGCCACAGTTGAGTTTATCAAAACTATTAAAGAAAAGAAGTTGTAGAACTTTATTTTCTGTGAGCCAAAATCCAGCCTTCTAGCAGCATCTCCTGATTGGTCAGCCTTAACAGGCTTAGCCAAGCTTCTTTGAGGAGGTGATAAACTCTACTCTATGCAGGCCACTTATCTGGTGAGGGGGGAGTTCTGCAGTTGCAGAGCACAGGCCAGAAAGGGGGCTGGGCAAATCAAACTGGGCTTCAAAGAGAGCTGGACAGTAAGGAATGCCAGCCAGACATACCCCCTCTTCCTGTACCCCCAGCCAGATGGCAGGCCCAGGAATGGAATTTTCAGAAGGTCTGGAGGGTGAGTGTTAATGGAAATAAGCCACACCAGTAGGTTGGTTGACCCAGGTCTTACTCTCCTGGAGAGGAATTCTCCATCTTGAATTTTAAGGTGCAGTGCTTTGTGGGACAAGAACATGCCACACTTTGTAGGAAGCTGTCATGCTTTTGGGCGGCACCCTGCACCTCATTAGACAGGTGTGCCTTCCTGCTTGTCACCCCAGATCATTGAATAAATATGTGAAAGCTGCATAGCAACTCAGATCTGTTACCTGAAACTACAAGGAGAAGGACTGCCCTCCTGTAACCCTGGTGTGCACCCCAAAGGATTGCAATTTGAAGGACTGCTCCTGCTGCACACTTGGAGCTACAGCCCTGGAGACTTTGCTTTGCTTCAAAAAGGATTAAGGAGTGGACTCTCTGAAAGCAACAAGTTAACAGAGCTTCCCTACACCATCTCCCTCAAGAAGTCCCCAGCCTGGAGTGCGTCCAGTGGGCTTTTAAGGATTTGGCCTGGTGCATTGTGGGAATTGAAGTTCCAAACTTCCAAGGACCATCCCAGAGCTTCTAGACCCTTGGATTTGTGTTTTGGCTACTTTGAACCCTAAAGGGGAACTTCAGGAATAAGTTCCAGAGGTTTGGAGAAGTTTGGAGCAACTTTTGGAAAAAGCTCCATAAGAGGACCGACTCAACGTCAAGACTCAAGCCGGCTACCTTCATCCGTGACCCGGCCTGGATTTCAGGTTCAGCTCCAGGTTTCTAGGATTTGCCCTGGGCCTCGCAGAAATGCTATCCGATGATGTGGCATCGAAATCAACTTGCTGGATGGGACCGCACGATGTCAAGAGATAATCTTCCAGAAAAGTTTCAATGTCCGAAGGAAACATTTTGACAGAGGCATCCCACTTACTGTATACGACCAGGGGTCAATCGCGGTCAGCCTCAAACTTTGACTTTGTCCCAATCAAGCGCGACCAGATGTCTCAAGTTAGCGCTCTGTTTTTAAGCACTAGAAAGTATTCATTCTTTAAAGATCCATATCTTCGGATCCCTATATTGGAGTTTTGTCATTTTGGTGTAATTTTAAAGATAAAAGTATCTCCTATTTTTATAAATTGGTGTGGGGTTTTTATTGTGTGCTGTGTCTTACTTATTTAATGTATTGGTGTTTTAAAATGCTTTACATACCTGTCTCCTGAGTTAAGCATGCCTGCTGGCAGCCAGCTACCAAGTGTTGAGCTAGGGGCTAATGTATTGAGACCTTGACTCGACCTAATATTGTGTGGTGGCTTTATTGCTAGTGGTAGGTGCACGCTTACCCCTACTAATAATCCACCTTCCAACACTAAGACACAGGAAACTATTGAAACAACTGAATATAGGCAAGTAGATGATTTAGCTGCACAGTATGAAGACTTACCTACCACCTCAGAACACATGAAATTGCCTTTAACACTAACTGGTCCAGATACTTGGATGCCTATACCTTAAAGTGATATGTGGTGCTTGAACATACCCTTAACATGATTTTCATTATATTTCTTTGTATGCTGTAGTGGCTGCTTTCCATCATTTTAATTCAATGTAATTCAATTCAATTAATTTTAATTGTCTTGTCTTCAGGATTAAAATGTCAATAGAGGTTTTTATTTGCTTGTATAATACGATATCTCTTTTTTTATTTTATATATGTCATATGTGTTGTATATTGATCAGCTCTGTCTTTTTTAAGTTTAAAAAAACTTTAACTTAAAAAAAGAAAAAAGATGACCTCAAGCAACACGTGTGTGGGTTCGTGTGTGTAAGAGATAGGGAGAGAGTATTGCCATTTAATGGGTAGAAGAGAGTGTGCTAGTGAGCCATAACTACCTTCTCCCATTCTGTCCTGGCATGTGCCACACTTTGCCCATGCCTCCTTCCTAAATTTGTTGCTATGGCATCTCTGACACTGGTCCATCTTCGATTCTGCTTTCCATTAACCACCTAACCCATCCATACTAAACTTAAACCTAGCCAAAAGCACTAGCCTAAATTCAATGTTCCGCTATGCTCACTCACTAACCAGCAACAATATTTGTTGTACTGATAAAGAATAAGGGTCACTGGTGTCAAGTGCGAATGGGGTGGCAAAAGAACAAGTCACTCAAAATATTACGTGCCAAAACTTATGCAAAATTTTAAGGCTGGGTCGGGTCAATTAATTATGTTGCATGAAAAAAGTAATGTAAATGTGCTGCATAAATTAATGTGTCACATTTTCTGTGGCTGGTTAACTGTTCAATTTAGTCATTTTTTAACTTATGTTAAAAGTGTCATCTCATGAATTCATTTTTTTAACCTTTTTATACATTTGAGTAAAAATGTTTTTAATTATATAGGAGGTGGTAGATTAAGTAATGCAGGTACACCAAATAGCAGTTATGCATAAAAAAGCCAGGGGTGCAGAATCACATAATGCAAGTATCCCTAGACAACCTACAATGTTGTGTGACTATCGATGCAAACATGCTTTCAGTGGGTCCTTAAATTCAATTCTTTTGTTTGTCTTCTTAGACCATTCTGCTTCTCTTACTGGAGGGCAGTAGAAGGAAGGCCCATAGGGAAAGTTTCAGAGACAGATCAGTGGCGTAACATAAGCCCTCGTGGTGAGGTTGGGGCCAAGCTCCAGGTGCCCCCCTCAGCACAGTGCCTTGGCCTGAGAGCTCCTGCAGAGTCCAGAGGGGGGCCCTCCATGTAGTTTACAGCCCCCCCCCCCAAGTTTAGTTACGCTGCTGAGACAGATTGCTGTTTTGCTATGCCTGAAAAAGATCCAGGCAATTGCAGAGGCCTTCCAACAGATTCGTTTAGTTTTTAGGGTTTAGGGAGGGAGGGAGTATTTTGCGGTTATGCAGGTGTTATGAGTTGGGCAAGAGGCAGTTTTAGGTAAGCCATGTACTTTTTGTAAGGTTTAAGAGGGGCACGAGGTGCATCTATTGCAGGTGGTGAGAGTGTGATGAAGTGAGGAAGTGGTAGAATAGTTTTGTTAGTTTTTTAGGTTTCAGAAAGGGGTGGGTCTGTTGTGGGTGGCTGACTTTTTTTTCTAATTAATCATTTTTGTGGTTCACATTCCAGTTTCTTCTTTAATTAGATTAGTGGGTCACATTTTAGTCTCTTCTTTTATTAGATTAGGGATTTGCTTGATTGTTTACCCAGTGGCATCTCAGGTAAACCAGGAAAGGTCCAACTATCTACCACCAGAGGTCTAGCCTCAAACCTGTCCCATCACAAAGAACAAAGAAGCTCAACCATCTTTTCTTTAAGTCTCGCTACATGAGCTGCCTTGCCAGGTCACCTCCAATTCAGACCTTCAGCCTTCTGAAATCAGTGTCCGAATTGTCACACTTTTCAACAAATGCCCCTCCTTCAGATCGGGACACCTCAGTCTTCTTCCATCAGTAATAGTTATATACAGCCCTCCCTTCAGTATTCATCACTAAAGATTAGTACCCATAGATTAGATGAATGTCATCTCCCCCTTCGACCCCAAAACACTCCCTCTTTTTGATCTGAGAACAAAAGTCAACCAACTCCCTCATTACTTTAGAATAACTGTTGATGCAAGGATATAGCACAAATAATTACATTCTGGCAGCCCTGAGAGGCCCAAACAGGGAAGAGGTAAGAGCAAACCAGATTTCTTATTTTGAGTGAAGCAGGTGGACCAACAGAAAGATGTATAAGCCATGCACCTAGGATAATCACCCAAACTTTAATAATATACTACTAAGATTCTCCCATACGTCCTATTAATCCTTTATTATTTATAAATGAGTCCATGTCAACTGTTTTCAAACCAGTGTGTTGTCTGTCTATGTATCCCTGGAAGCCACAACATAAGACTGCAATCCTTTCAATCTTCACTGATAATTCACCATGGGAATGAGTGGTTATGGATGGGGAAATTTGATTTTTCAAGCCATGGCTGCATCCATTGCAGACATAGAGGCTATTTGTCTCTGCAAAGTCTGTGGTTGACCCTAAGGTTGAATTAGTTGGCTTTTCATTGTTTGATTATTAGTTTTACTTTTTATTCTAGTACATAGAGTTCATCTTCATATTCAGGGCTTCTTCTGAAGAATGATCGCTCAGCACACTCGCAGATGTCTGAGAAATCATTCGCATCAATGGTTTTGTCTTCTTTTGCCTGATAATTTTTTAAGAATTAAATGTTTATTTATTGTGATCATCATGAGTTTCTTAGCATTTTGATAAGCAAGAGTGATCCCTTGTGCAACTGCATCAGCTACACTGAAAACTCACCCAGAGGATACTCTGGTTGCATAACATATATTTTATTAGCAGCTTCATGAGTTCTGGCCATACTCCCATTTTTCAATGTCAATGGGCGTTGACCTAGTGGAAAATTTGTTTGGTCACTCAAATACACTAGTAACATCTTCTCTATTGTGCTGGTTGACACTTGCTATTCCTGAGTTTCCCTCATCTGTGCGGGTGATTTAACTTATAGAACTGACATCAACATAAAAAATAACTGGTCCATGTATCTCACTGCCAACTAGGCTTTCTGGAACAATCTTTTACTATTTTCTCCTGTGCAGAATTGGGGTTTTCATGTCACCTTCATCTGAAGAGTGCTTGTGGAAGATGGATATGTGCTCTTTCTTTCCATCAGAGAAGACCGTAAAGGCGATGTGTCCGATTTAAGAGCAGCCAGAACATTCTGCTGTGCAGCAAGCTCCATTTCCTTCTCTGCTAATAGCTCAGGAAGACTACGTGTAGCAGACCCATGTTGTTGTCTGGGAATATTTGATTTGCACACATTTCAATTTCGGACTCACTGGTCCCAACTATGACTGCAGGCACTGCAGCATTGAGACATATTCGCTTTAGTTTGGTGGTAGTGTTATTGTTGTAGTTCTAGGGGTGATCCCTACATCTTCCTGCTCAGAAGAGAGTGCAGTGGATATACTGTGTTGGGCACCTTAACATAAAAAGTAAAAGGTCTTGATGCCAGTGGTAGCAAGAGACTGTGTCTACTCACTGGGCAGTTTATTGGCATGAACCTGTTTCTAATTTGTGATCTTTTTCACTTATTATTGACCCTCAGTACCAGCTGATGTCAGCTAATTCACATACTTGTCTAAGTCATCACAACACATAGATTGATTGTAATATAAGTAGGGCTTTGCAAAATGTTTGTAATTAGCTTTTGCATAATTATGTGAAAATTTGGCAAAATTCTTACTTGCAATTATGTGAAATACAAGCACTTCATTTCATGCTACATTTTAGAGGAAAATGCGTCCTTGCGTACATTTTTGGTGTGAAGATGAGTTGAAACAAGGCACTGTACACAAAAGCTGCTCACGTTCTGTTGTTCATGTGTGTTTGACCGCAAATGGCATGTTTCGCTGTAAATGTTTACCGTGAATGGCATGCAGTTACATGAAGTGGCGTAATGACATCATTTCAGGCATTTCATGTAACTAGTGTAAAGTGGAATTCCATAAATTACCCGAATTACGTTGGAGTAGTTAAGATTTTCACCCATGCCTAATTATGTCATCATAACATATAATAATAATATAACTGTAAACTAATTTTTTTGTTTCAGCAGAAACAAGTTTGACAAAAATTAATGAAAATTGACATAAATAATAAATATGTGTGGTTCGACTGTCAAAATTGATAAAATAATGACAAATAAAACCCATGGCCGAGAGGGCTAAATCAACATGGCTGAAATGTCAGAAAAAGTCACTTTGCATTTTATTTTTAAGTGAATTTTGCAATTTTTTCAAATGTAAAGTGAGATATTACCATACCTAACTATAACAACATCACTTTAACCTTTATTTTTTTATTGGAAAATATATTTTGCACTGTGGTCCTAGCCACTATGTAGTTATACGCGAGTGAGAACTTCCATAGGAAAACAGTTTTTTATTTGAATGTAAAGTAACCTACGTCACTTAAACCTTTATTTTTGTCAGTAAAAAAAAAAAAAGTTACACACACACCACTGGGTAATTATAGCTAGGATTGCGTTTCCATAGGAAATGCATTTTTTGTGTTGCTAATAACTTTGATGCCGTTTGTCAAATCTCCATGAAACTTTACAAAAAAAGTGCTCTTTATTGCCTAGTTTGAGCATGGACAGTTTCGTGGTGATCTGTCAAGCGAGGGCTGAGGGGAAAAAAGGGGGGTCCCAAAACATGTTTTCCCCATTCATTTTCCCCTGGGAACTTTAGGCACAGCTACAGCCTAAACCGCGGAAGGGATTTACATAAAATCTGGCAGACAGCTATTTCTAAGTCCAGAAAAAGTGCTTTTCATGTAAATCCATTTAGTAGTTTCTGAGCACTTAATGAAAAAGAAACTTTTTATATCTAGGGAGGCGGAGGCTCCGCGGATCCCAACAGACCTCAGACTAAGTTCTGATTGGCTGCCTCCAACTCAACCAAGAAGTGTGGCAGCCATCTTAGGACTCTGGACTTAGTCCTGAGTCCTAAAGAAAAGGAAAAAAAACTACACAAGGGTGCAGGGTGGTAATGCCTTAATCCCCTAGGCAAGGTGGCGGGGAGACCAAATCTGTATATTTTAGGGGAGGGAACATGCATGGCCCCTCTCCACATGCTGATTTCAGCCCCGGGGGCCCCATTCTTTGGGGCCTGGTGCATTTTTTGTGGGGAAGGGGGCACATGCCCCCCCACCCTGGGCCATTTCCGGCCTCTGGGACCCCATCCCAGAGGCTCAGCCAAATATGCAAATGGAGAGGGGGCAGCATGTCCCCCGACCCAAATCCGGCCTCAGGACCCCTTCTCAAAGGGCCCGGTGCACATCTGCAAAGGGGAGGGGGCAGGCCCCTGAGCCATTAAAGACCATGGGGACCCCATCCCCTAGGCTATACCCCAGTGTGGAAGTTGCCACTGTTTATACAGAAGCCACACTCTCTATGGCACTCAAAAAAGATGAATTTCTGTATAAAATAGTCATCTGAATGGTCTGCTAAAATAAAAAATAAAAAGCAATTCAAAAGGAATTTTGAGTGATTATCAGAGCCTGACATTAAAAACAACAACTGCTTGTGCTTGGTAAAGTCTTTTAGAGTTGTTCCCTTACTATTACAATAGGTTTTCAACCGAATGACATCTTGTTAACACAATGTGGCATAATGGCTTAATATCATGTGTTAGACTTCACATCAATAACAGAAGTACCAGAAATCATGCAAGATTATGCTGGCATAAAGGAAATTTCGCCTGGATTTACAGTGTACCGTCCTCCATTGCAGCAACCTAACCACAGGCATCTCAGTTAGCTCATGGATTATACTGACACCCTTCCTACATCCGGAGGACAGAGACAGTCCTAGTTTACCATACATGAAGGTACTGAGATTCACTTTCACTCATATTGAAGGAAGTCTTGTAAAGCATTTATTCCACCTGCTGTTTTCCCAACTTTGAATGCTGCCACACATTTACTCCTAAAACTGGTAGGGAAGCCCTAATTCATTCTGCCCACTGTGTGCTGCTGTTTTAGCCATGGGCTGGCTTTCCTTGGCTTCTGCTTTGGAAATTGGATGCATGCAGTGACCTTTTGTCCACTTACTAGGGCCACCAATTCCTATGGACTTCCTGAGCCATAAACTGTTCCAGTTGCTCCATGAATCTATGTGTTGTGATGACATCCTATATAGTAACTGAATAAACAAACAACTATGAACAACACTGAATTTTTGTAAAAATAGCATAGTGGTCTATATATTGGACTCTTATTTCTTGTAAAGACTGACATGTTAACTGCATATATCTCTGATACACATCTAAGAGCCATTTTTAGCACAATATTTCTAACCCTGTGATCACTTAGCAATTTAGTTGCATTCATTCTTTATTCACCAAAATACCTGGGGTAGCGGATGTGACATCACATATCCTTTGACCTTAATCACATCTCAGAAAGTGACATCATATGACCCTCGACCCTTATTGCTTCTAAGAAGGCATGTCACATGAAGGTAACATCACACAATTGATATCGCTAAGTTCCATAATAACTGCATGATTAGTATGACAGCCTAAGACAAATAAATGTCTATTTTAGCTACCACCTACATTATGGTGCTGACTTGATCTTTGAAAGTTCTAGGTCATAATACTAGGGGTGGGCAGAACTCATGGAAGTTGACTCCACGTAATTCCATGGAGTGACGTAAAAACTCTGTGATATTCCGTGCAGTTCTGCTCGTCCTGTTCTGACACACAAATGAGAAATTCAATCATCAGAAATCACTTTGCACCAGTAATAATCCATCTGGGCGCTATATTTCTTTGCAGCTTGCATAAATCCTGGGGGGGGGCGGGGGCTGCACATCCCATGCATTACTTCACAGCACCCCCTCTTACTTGTCCACACATAAAAAACACATTCTTAATTGTCACGTGGAGAAATTTTGGTGTTGGCCATGGACAATCTAGCTCTGCCGGCCTGGTTTTTCAGAATAGATCTTGATTTTGGGTTGAAACCCTAGGGACTGGCAGTCGGATGGTGCCCTGCCCCAAACTGATGCAGCTATGTAGAGACTCTCATATCGGCCAGTGCCTCTAACATGTGAAAAGGGCTGAGCGGAGTCAGTCACGTCAGGCCTCATCTGACTGACTGCTTTAGATGTAGTGGTCCCTTGGAGGTTCCGGCCTGCCACTAAACCAAGAATAGTGGTTACAGCATATAGTAGGATGGATTTTTGATCAGCAAATTAATAACTTTAAGCCCAACCCCAGCACTCCAAGAGAGTACATCTCATCACAAGAGTGCCATTCCCATTCGGTCGCATGCCACTGCTTTCCCCCTTCAATTCTGGGAAGGTGTGTTGCAAACTTCACTCTGTACAGCCATACAAATGCATGCATGCTGTTCCTTACCTGCTGGGCTGCTGTGTGCTTCTCTGGTGAAGGGCGGGTCACGTACGTGTCTCTCTCTCCCTGCAGACTGCCGAAAGCTGGTGCTCTGGGCTTAGATTTTTGGTGTATGTGAAAGAGTGGCCCCATCCTGCGATTCTAAGCAAATCACTTTAATTTCCCTTGTGCCTAAATATCTAAGAATGGCCCAGCCTGATTGCTCCAGCCTTTCCCGAAGAGAGGTCGTCTTACCCGGAAGTAATACCTCGGCCGCATGGTGACTGGTTTTTCTTCAGTCTAGCGGGCAATGTACATTGAGTTCACTGCAACAGGTGTCTGATAGACAGGTTGGTGCTGGTAAACTCTGCCATGGTGGAGTGCAGGGATTTTTTGCCAATCTCTGCAGTCCAAGTGGAGCGTGGAGTGGCAAAACTCCGACCTCCGCCAGCAGAGTGGAGTTTACCGACCACCACTACAAAATACTTGCACTCATTTGCAATGAGTGAGCAGTGAGCACGCCAGACCTCTCTTAGGGAGTTTCTACCCCTGAGAAAAATTGGAAAAGAATGGGATGAAATTGTGCATTTTAAAACATAATCTTGACATAAATTTGCTAAAATGCCACAGGCGCTGACAGGGCCCTCATTAAATATTGAAATTCTTGCATGGTGTTCTAAGTCAATGAAACGTGACGTCCCCAGGAGTTGACCCCATATTTTTTAAAATGTGGTGTGGGTGCCCTCATATGTCAAAAAGTATATCCATTGTACTAGAACCATGATTTTGTCATGGGTGTCCCCATATTCCATGGGTGCCCCCTTATTTAAAAAAAAACTATATAAAATATGCCAGTGCCCGAATTTTGGAATGTATGCCATTCTTATACCATAGATTACTCCTATTTCAAAAATTACCTCAGTATGTCAGGGCTAACATTTTAATGAGGCAATGAAATGAGATGCACTCCTTTTTTAAACTTTTTTTCTCATGCAAATTTAAGCCTTTTAAGTTCCTCCTCTCATTTTTAGCGGCGTGCAAAACTTGCTCCGCGCTTCATCTCGTTGCGCTGCAACATTACAAATCCACGAAAGGAACCAACCGTGATCCCATCAAGCTGCACAGCCTGTGCAGCTTGAAGGGCTAACATTTTGTCATAGTTGCCACTATCATATATGCCAGGTTGTCCACCATTATGCCAACAATTACCTCCATTGTACTAGTACCAGCATTCTGCCACTCATGTCCACATGACGAGAGTTTCCTCAGTATACCAGTTGTTTTCCACAGTGCACTATATGCTATGAATTACCTCTAGCATGCCAGTATCCGTATTTTACCACTGGTGCCCTTTATTCCAAGAATTGCTCCCAGTGTGCCAGTGCCAGAATTTTGTCAGAGGTGACAGTCATGCTAAGAATTACTGCCAGTATTTTTCCCTCAGTGTCTCTATGAGACTAAAATTACCTTCAATATCCAAAGGACAATAACACGTTTCCAAGCATCATCTCACATTCTCGCACACGCTCACATTCACTCAGTCATTCTCTCACTTACACTCATTCATTCATACTCATTCACATTCTCTTACAGGCCCTTGCCCTCATTCTTATTCATTCTCACTCACTCACTTGCATTCACTCTTAATCTCATTCACTTGTACTTAATGACATTCAGGACCACGTTTACTAATGCTGTGCACTGGGGTTACATCACTTTTATGAAACAAACCTGGCAAGTGTTAGGGTGGGATTTACTATTCAACACAAACCAGGATTTGTGTGTAAAGTATCCCAAAGTAATGCAAAGTTGTACTATGCTCTTCTTTACGTTATTTTGCATCAAGGGTGTGTCCATTGGGTGGTGCAGGTGTGTTCCCATACAATCACCTATGGGTTTTGGCACAAATCCCTGTCTACAAACATTGGTAAACAGGAATTTGTGCCATAATCTTACACCTCCTAGTGTCAGGTGTAAGAAGGAGAAATGTTTTCAGTTCTCCTTGTTTTTTCAACTTTGCATATGTACCACATTGTACAGCACACATACAAAATTGGAAATGCCTTAAAGCATAGTTTTTGTACTGGAAGGAATCCCTTGCAGTGCAAAACCTATGAATTAGAGAATTCATACACCCTTGGACTATGGCACAAGGGTGTGTGCGTTGGCGCATGGCTGCCAAAAGTGCACCAGCGCACGGGGGGAGAAAAAATGCACCTTATCTTACTAGATATGGTACATTTGTTATCTCTCTTTTCAACACAAGGCAGCACAGCAACTGCATTGCATCAAAGAATATTAAATCTGGGCCTCAGTCTCACTACCTGTCACTGACTGTCACTGACTTTCACTGACTTTCAATCCAACGGAAAGGCTCACACATACAGACATGCTTGTTCACACATACACATGCTCTCTCTCACTTAAACACACTCTCGCCCTTAAGCATGCACACAACATACATTTAAAACAATTTTTACTTACCACAGCTGCCACCAATGGTCTCATTGCAGTTAAGTGTGATCCTTGTTTTATTACACTAAGGGGTCGATTCCGATTCGGGCCGGAAAAAGCACCGACCGACTCGGAGCCGGAATTAATTCCGACCGACACGTACCTGTGGCGCCCGACCCGCCAAGTACGATGCAAAGCGTGCAAAATCCGACCGACACGTACGGAACCCAAGCCGAACGACCGAGCCGCACGGAAAACAGCAATCCGGCCGGAAAAACACGCGAATCGAACCGACCGACACGCACGCTGAACAAATCCGACCGAAATGTACCCGCGAACTCCAAACCGCAAAGTACGATGCAAGGCGCGAAAACTACGACCGAGTCGTACGGAGGACAAGCCGTACGACCGACACGCATACAAAACTGCGAGCCGAAGTAACACAAAACACCGCGACCGACGCGTACGCAGCATAGAAAATAGCACAAACACAGCGTGAACGAAACGGAGAAGACCGTACGAGACAACTGCAGGGTCCGACTCGGTCACAAGAACGTCTCCAACATGCACAGAAAGTACTAAGGGAAAATACACAAAAAAAGGCCAAACAAGCAATTACAAAGCCAATAAATACTGGGGGGGTGGGGACAGAGAACAAAGACACACCCACAACTCCACCCATATAAAGGACACAAATCCCAACCATGATCCTTTGCAAATGCTATTCACCTGCCAGCACTCAACAGACAGCAACCACACACCCACAGCTCATCCCTCACACAAGCCACACACCATCAGCACACCAACAAATAGCTACCTCACATACACCCAGCAAAACACACACTCACACACCTTCACCTGCACACCAACACACACATCACTCACCATCACCACCCATCACCATGCCCCCAAAGAAGAATCACAAGTTCCTAGATTGTGAATTGGAAGTCCTGGTAGACGAGATCCTCAGGGTAGAGCCACAGCTGTTTGGCGCACTGGTCCAACAGACACCCATCTCCAGAAAACAAAGATGTGGGAGAGGATCATCAACAGGGTGAACGCACAATCACCATGTCTGCGCACAAAGACTGACATCCAGAACAGGTGGTATGACGTGCGCAGGAGGGTACGGGAGCTGCTGAAGAAGGACTACCTCCTGAGCCAACACACCGGCAGTGGCCCTCCTGCCAAGCCAGTATACCTCAGGCCCTGGGAGGAGAAGGTGCGGGCCATCCTTCCGCCAGTGAGCGTCTATGGACTAGAAAACATCCCAGAGCCTGGTGAGTACACAACAAATGTACACAATATTCTGCCACAATACACACACACATCACTGTCAAGGGGAGAGTCAAACCATACACTCTTAGCAATTACACAGCAACCAGAACAGAATCATCCCAAAATGTGTATGTCAGTCAGATAAACACAACACATGCCATCTCAAAGTTACATTTAACCGTGTCATCACATGTACAAACACAACTACAACTACAGCTAGGCAGTGGCACAAATATAACTAACAAACACATCCAGACATGTAGCCACCACTACAACACCAACACACAGTGAAGACCACTGAAAGAAAGGAATTCTGTGTATGCTGGGCAAGTCAGTGTAGCCAATAGCATCATGGGAGTCGTAGTCACAGATATTGCTCACCCCCACAACTGTCCCATCAACACCACCATGAACCATGCGCACATCACAGGGAGTGGAAAAGGACTCACAAGATGGCTGACACTGGGTACTGCTGTGGGGAGCACAAGGTCCTGCTGGCAACTGTGCAACAACCAACAGCAGGACACCACTGACTGACATCCTGAGAGACAACTTGCACTCCCTGCAATGGAAGCACGTTCCATGGTGGGATATCTGGCTGGGTGGGAAGGAGGACTCACAGCACTGACCATAGTCACAAGCACCTCCCCTCACACACTCCCTCAACACAAACTCCACATAACCCACCTGGGAGAATGCAATGCCTCACATCCTAACTGAAGATCCCACAAAGAACCACCACCCTGGGTCATGCTGTGTGAAGCACAGGGACACTCTTGGGACTTTTAGCCAAACAACTGCCAGGACAACACTCCCAGCCATCCTGTCAGCACAGGCAGCCCACCCCACAGGGAAGCAGAGTCAAAAGGAAGGAAGGAAGGGCATGCTGGGAAGGGTGGTGGAGGCAATAGCATGATGGGAGTTGTAGGCACAGATATTGCTCAGCCTCACAACTGGCCCATCAACACCACTCACAACCATGCTCACATCACAGGGAGTGGAAAAGGACTCACAAGATGGCTGACACTGGCTACTGCTGTGGGGAGCACAAGGCCCTGCTGGCAACTGTGCAACAACCAACAGCAGGACACCACTGACTGACATCCTGAAAGACAACTTCCACTCCCTGCAATGCAAGCACGTTCCATGGTGGGATATCTGGCTGGGTGGGAAGGAGGACTTGCAGCACTAACCATAGTCACAAGCACCTCCCCTCACACACACCCTCAACACAAACTCCACATAACCCACCTGGGAGAATGCAATGCCTCACATCCTAACTCAAGATCCCACAAAGAACCACCACCCTGGGTTATGTTGTGTGAAGCACAGGGACACTCTTTGGACTTTTAGCCAAACAACTGCCAGGACAACACTCCCAGCCATCCTGTCAGCACAGGCAGCCCACCCCACAGGGAATCAGAGTCAAAAGGAAGGAAGCATGGGCATGCTGGGAAGGGGGTGGAGGCAATAGCATGATGGGAGTCGTAGTCACAGCTCAACATCCCCCACCCACATGGCCCAGCAAGCTCACACTCACGCATGCACATCCCACAGAGAGTGGAAAGGCCCATCAAAGATGTCTGACACTGGTGCTGTGTTGTGGGGAGCACAAGGGCATGCTGGGAACTGCACACCAACCAACAGCAGGACACCACTGTCAGCCATCTTGCCATTGCTCTCACACCCACACACACTGAACTCCCCACAAAAGCAAGTAAGTATGGGAATGCTGGGAAGTGGGGTGGAGGCAATAGCATGATGGGAGTCATAGTCACAGACATAGCTCACCCCCACAACTGTCCCATCAATACCACCCTGAACCATGCTCACATCACAGGGAGTGGAAAATAACTGACAAGATGGCTGACACTGGCAACTGCTGTGGGGAGCACAAGGCCCCGCTGGCAACTGTGCAACAACCAACAGCACGACACCACTGACTGACATCTTGAAAGACAACTTTCACTCCCTGCAATGCAAGCACAGTCCATGGTGGGATAACTGACTGGCTGGGTGGGAAGGAGGGCCGGCTGTCAACCAAATACAACCAATGCAGACCATGTTCACACCCCAACAAATTCATAGAAATGCCCAAATAATGCAGGACAATGTGCTACACCAATATCAACCCCTGACTGTGACAACTTAGAACAATGCAATGTACAGGCCCGCACACAGAGGCACAGTCACAACTGTCAGGTGTGTCAACCATTGATGCCTGCAGAAACATAACATACATTGTGTGTGTATCCCAAAAACAGGTGATGATGGGGACACAGCAGCAGACGCTGAGGAGTCCCAGTCCCAGGCTCAAGAGGATACGGAGCTCACTGGTGTCGAACAGCCTCTGCCCTCCTCGGATGAAGAAGACCAACCTGGCACCTCCGGTGCAAGTCAACATGCAGCACCAGCAGGACCACCAGCTGCAGCACCGGCAGGACCACCAGCTGCACCCCTGCACCCACCCCTCCAACGACTGTCACCACAAATACCATCCCTGCCGACATGGACAGAACAAGGAGCACCACCAGCACAGGGACCCTGGACCAACGTGGGGCCATGGACACCACCACCACCACCAACCCCCAAGGGGGACCAGGGTCATCTGTGCGTGCCACTGCATGCACTGCACATGTCGGCAGGGGTGGTGGGAGGGGTGGGAGACAGAGGTCGCTGCTTGCAGAGGTGTCTGGTGTGCATGATGACCCACAACTGGCACGCATAGCCGATGCGTACCAGTCCAGCACCGGAGATCTCAGCCAGGTAGTGGGGCTCCTCAGGGACATCAAAGAGCAGCAGGCTGCCCATCATGCCCGCTTGGACTCACACATGTCCCGCGTGGAGTCCAAGTGGGACACACTGTAAGAGATGACGGCGGTGCATAGGGACATATTACAATGCCTCCGCCAGATGACCAGCAACCAGTCTACACCTCCCTGTGTGCCAACAACATCTGGTGCCGGAACAACTGCAACTGCCACAGGGAGGGAGGATGACTCGGGCGGAGAGTCCCCTGCACCGCAGCAGCCTGTACTTGAGGGGCCCCCCAAAGAAGAGGGGTCGTCCGAGGAGGGGCAAGTGAGAGGCCGATGGCCAAGTGCAACCCCCAGGAAGCCTGAACCTGTTCTGGATGATCGCCTTTGTGCGCAAACTGTTCACCCTGTTGACGGCAACACAACTCCCACACATGACATGGGGAGTACAAGTTGGACCAATGTCTCAGACAACTGTGGCCCCGATACTGGGGATTTTGTCTACCAGGACTTTCAATTCATCTAGGAACTTCTGATTGCAATATAAATGTACAGCAGTAACCATCCTGTGCACTATTCACACAAATGTATCACAATAAACACACTAATACACCATACTTGCCTCTGTTGTGATTCCAACGTGGGAGCTGTCATGGGGATGATGAACTGCAAAATTACACTGTGTATGCGAACTGCAACAGCAAGTACAACACAGGCATGTGAGTAATGGCAACGTGACACATATGAGGGAGACACACCACCAGGGCTACACAACACATACACACCTAGGCCATCTGACTCATTGCCTACACTGATGTTGCCAGGAAAGACGGTGCAATGCACAGACACCACACCTATTCCCAGTTGTAGTCAAGTAGCCCACAGGTGCAGTACGCAAATGGCAGTCAAATGTGTGACCACAGACAACGCACATCACAAAGTGAAGCACAGGTTTATTACACAGTTGCAACATGTCGTAACCACTACAGATGCAAGGTAATCCCACCTGGCAGCGGGCACACAGTCAACAACTGTAGAAGGAAGGAAGTCCATGGGTGTGGCGCACATCACCTGTAGGGACACAACAGCTACCACCCTGGAAGTACAATGACGTCGTCGGTGGACACAGTTGACCAAACGAATCTGAAAGTACCCTGTGAAGGACAGAAATGACACACAGTCAAAAGCAATGGAGAACAGGACAGAACAGCAAAACTCATGCACAATACATGTTACAAGATACCCACCCAGAACCAAGTTAGCATGTCAACACTGTTGGGGAGTACAGACCACCTGTAAGCACACATCTCTACCCACATCCAGTCAAGTAGCCCATGGACACACTCTAACAGCACCAGAGCACCACCTACACATATCATGCCAACTCACATCATTGACATGTCACCTCAGGATACTCACATTCAGCTAAAGAAGTTGGTGATGAGCTGTGTGCGGACATCACCATCATCATCATCATCACTGGCATCGTGGTCCAGGCCAGGATCCTCCACAGGTGGCGGATGTTGGTCATTGTCATCCTGGATGAGAGACAACTCCTTCCGCACTGCCAGGTTGTGGAGCATGCAGCAGACGATGATAATCTTGCACACCTTCGCTGGGGCATATGGGAGGGACCCTCCTGTCTTGTCGAGGCAGCGGAAGCGGCTCTTCAGGAGACCAAATGTCCGCTCAATCACTCTCCTGGTCCGACCATGTGCCTCATTGTAGCGCATCTGGGCTGGTGTCACAGGGTTCCTGAGGGGTGTCAGCAACCACGGCATGTTGGGGTATCCCGAGTCACCTACGGACAGACAAGTGCACATTAGCTGACTTGGAAAAGTGGGCGGAATACTACAGATCAGATCACACACAAACGCACAAAGTCAGTACACACCGACAAGCCAGGCACGCTGGTTCTGCATCTGTGCCATCATCCTGGGGATGCGACTACTCCTCATCACAAAGGCATCGTGTGCTGAACCAGGGAAACGGGCACACACGTGTGAGATGGTCATATCTGCAAGACACACCACCAGTGCATTGACCGAGTGGTATTGTTTGCGGTTACGGTAGGCCTGTTCATGTGCCTGTGGTGGTACCAAAGCCACATGTGTCCCATCAATGGAGCCAATGACATGCGGCATCCTCCCCAGGGCATAGAAGTCACTCTTCACGTCAGTGAGTCGTTGCAGTCTAGGGAAATAGATGTACCGGTTCAGGTATAGCAACATTGCCTCCAAAACATCGCGGAGCACACGGCTGAACATGGTCTGTGACATCCCACCAGCAGTCGCCACAGTATGTTGAAAGGTACCGGTGGCAAAGAAGTGTAGGGCTGCCATCACCTTCACCTTGGGGGTCAGCGCTGTAGGATACGGCCGGCCAGGCTGCAAATGTGGGGCCAACTGCACTGCCAAATCCTCAATCAGCTGCCTGGTGAAGCGGTACCGTCGGATGCTCTCCCGTTCCACCATCGTTGCCAGGTCTGGGAATGGTCTATGGACAGCAGGAGCCCTGCAGTGCAGAGGAGAAGAAAGCAAGATTGTCAGTCACCCCACATATGCGGCATTGAACACACTCAATATCACATCATACATCATTATGAGGCACAACTACATGAAGTGTGCAGTTCCGTAAGGACATGTATGGTACATACATGGCCAACATCTGTCATCACGGTTCAACAAGTGGCATCAATAAGTCCCAGGTTGGCCCATTGGATATCATGAGGCCGTGTCAGAGGTTCCCATCTCCTGCTGCCATGTCACAATCACCCCCCACAGTGACATGTGAGGACAGATGTGCCCCAGGCATCACAGCTCAACGACAGGTACATTCCCAGGGACCCTGTATTGCCCCATGGACACTGGCATTACATCGAGTATCATGTATACACCACAGCAAAACAACCATGACCCCCACAGGTAGTGGTTCCACTTGCCTCTGCAGGACAGACATGGACGTCTGTGACACACACACGCACAACATCAAAGTCCATGCACACACAACGTTGTGGAGACTGTCTCCCATTGTGCACATGAAATCAGAGACATTGTAAACACTACATGCACACAGACTGTGGAGGACCATCACTATTGTGCCACTGGGTCACCCTGGCTCAAACATACCGTCCCACATGGGACTCACGAGGTATGTGACATGACATAAACATACACCACCGTGAAATGTGACCATGGCACATGCTCAGATATGAACAGTTGCACATCACAGTGGTCATGTACACGTAACACCCAGGATCCTGTCCCCATGAACACGTGCACAGCCTGGGGGTGGCTGCCCCCAGGTGACACCCACAGGACAACATGTACACCAACAAACACACAATAGGAAATGCAGCCTTACATGCCTTATGATACAGTTTGGACAGGCTGTGGTGTTGTAGGTGTGCCCCTCACTCCCTGGGAGCTATTTGTGGCTGGCATATGTTCATCTGAGACAGGCATGGTGACATATGCCAGTCACTTGTACAGGGATGCGTTGAACAGCAATGGACCGAGCGGTGCACCCGGCTGGCCCATTGCATTCAATGTGTGCGGGTACGCGTTGTACCCCTGTACGCGTTGAACCGCAATGGACCGATCGGTGCACCCGGCCGGCCCATTGCAATCAATGTGTGCGGGTACGCATTGTACCCCTGTACGCGTTGAACCGTAATGGACCGATCGGTGCACCCGGCCGGCCCATTGCATTCAATGTGTGCGGGTACGTGTTGTACCCCTGTACGCGTTGAACCGCAATGGACCGATCGGTGCACCCGGCCGGCCCATTGCATTCAATGTGTGTAGGTACGCGTTGTACCCCTGTACGCGTTGAACCGCAATGGACCGATTGGTGCACCCGGCCGGCCCATTGCAATCAATGTGTGCGGGTACGCGTTGTACCCCTGTACGCGTTGAACCGCAATGGACCGATCGGTGCACCCGGCCGGCCCATTGCATTCAATGTGTGCGGGTACGCGTTGTACCCCTGTACGCGTTGAACCGCAATGGACCGATCGGTGCACCCGGCCGGCCCATTGCAATCAATGTGCGCGGGTACGCGTTGTACCCTGTACGCGTTGAACCGCAATGGACCGATCGGTGCACCCGGCCGGCCCATTGCATTCAATGTGTGCGGGTACGCGTTGTACCCCTGTACGCGTTGAACCGCAATGGACCGATCGGTGCACCCGGCCGGCCCATTGCATTCAATGTGCGTGGGTACGCGTTGTACCCCTGCGCACCCATTGTCAATGGCCTAGCCTGGCAACGGACGCGTTTTCGAAATTTGAATGAGTAGGTTGCTGGAAATTCAGTTGGTCACCCACAACAATGTTGCAAAATCATGTATGTCATGAAGTTGAAGATTTGAAGGATGCTGTGGGCGTGTATTGGTGCTGCTATTCCATGGATTGGCCAGATTCAGAAGATGCAAACGACTTGGACCTATCACTTTGGACACATGGGACAGTATCTGCCTCTGCAGCACATATATATTGCTGGCTGTTCCCCTGAGAGCTCACTTGCCTGCACTACATGCTCCAGGATGACATCTGCCACTGCACTGCTGCTGTCTCTGCCCCCTCTGGACCCTGCAATGGCACGTACTGTGGAGAGAGCCCCAGCCTTCAGCCTTGAGGAGAACCAGGCCCTGCTGGACAGCCTACTTCCACAGTACAGCAAGCTGTATGGGACACCAGGGGAGCAGGTGAGTGTTCTGTGCACTGCCTTTCTGAATGTGCATTTTGTCCGACTAGAAAGGCTGAAAGTCTGCACGCCACTGGCTAGCAGGCTCACTGAGTAGTTGTCACCCCCCATAGTGTGTAGTGACATGCACTGGACAGGTATGGTGCAGTGACAGTGCATTTGAACAAAGTTTTACTTCCCAGGCAATGATACCATGTAGTGACTTCTGGCAAACTGTCCATGGGCAGCGTTGCACTGCCTGTGTACATCATGTGCCCCTGTGATTGAGACATGTATATACAACTGTGTCATGCACGGATATGTTGCATGTGTAGTAATGGCCTTTTCACTTTGTCATCCTCACAGGTTAATGCCCATCGGAAGCAGGAGATCTGGAAGGACATCGTCCGGGCTGTCCGGTCCGTGGGGGTCTACAAGCGCCGGATCCGCAACTGCCAGAAGAGGTGGCAGGACCTTCGGGGCTGGACCCGGAGGATTGCACGGGTCCAGCTGAAGCTGTCGCCTCCTCGCAGGAGGGGCGGAACACGGACCCTGACCCCCCACATGCTCCAGATCCTGGCGGTGGTGTTTCCAGACCTGGATGGTGATGGAGCAGAGAAAATAAAAAATTTTAACCCCTAACAAATTTTATAAATAATTAATAAAATGTTCGTTTAAATGTATTAATCAACACTGTACGTGTGGGAAGGGTAATACGCAAATGTATGTGCTGAATAATATATTAATGGATGTCCATGTGTCTAATTATAACATAAAAATAAATGCGTACTAATTTAAAATAAATGCATGATTTTGTGCTTCATCGAAATAAACGTGTCGTTGCAAAAACAATAGTGATGGTAAGTAAGGAACAGCTTAAATGTTGCTTTCTGCTAGGTAATAACTAATTGGGGTACGTAGATGACGGGAGGGAAACGAAAAGGCTATTTTTCTCTATTTTAATTATGTTTTGTTTATTTCAAAATAGTGCTTCTAAAGTATAACCGAGTGGCGATATAAAATGGCTGCCAGTTGGTGATGTGCGCAAGCGCAAGGGAAACATGTGACACGGGAGAGAAGTCGGAGAAAAGCTAACCTCGTGATGTTGCTGAGAGGCTAGGATGCGAGAAATGGTCAAGGCTGATGTGACCTAATTGAACTGATAGTGTGCCGTGGTGATCAGCAGAGACCCGTGGGAAACCAGTTTAAGAGAAAGGACAATGCCTGCAGAGTTCTCGAATGTATCGAAAGAAGTTACAAATGTACTGATCGAAGCGGATGGAAACATGTCTTGAACTGTGAGAAAGGAAATGATCCAAGGACCATTGGATCCAAGAGAACTTGATTAAAAGAATGAATAAGATGACATGCATGGACCAATGAAAGAAAAGCGTGTTATTAATGTTGCAACAATTAGTTAGCAAAGTTAGAATTAGGGTATAAGAGGGCCTACTCTTAGTGGGAGGGGGTCAGTCGCAGTCACAGTCAGGAGCGGAGTTGGAGAGTCGTGTTGGTGTTGGTGGCTTCCAGTGCTGGGTGGTCCTGATCGATCCATTACTGAGCGGGAGATGCTGAAAGACTGTTAGATGAGACGGGTTGCAGGTAGCTGATGCTGACGAGCTGAAGTTTCTGTTGCTGTCTTAATTTTCCAGTTGAGTATGAGAATCAGGTTATTTCTAATTCTTAAACTTAGGTTAGAAATCAGTAGGCTAAATTAGGAAGGTAGGCAGGTAATTAGGGTTTTGCTTCATGACGAAAATTTCCTTTCTGAAATAAATTGATTATGCTTAATAAATATTTGAATTAATAATGAATGAATAATTGAATAAAAGTTTAAAATTCTTTCTCATGCTTCTAAAATTATATAAAATTTAAGATTCTTTAAATCAAATGACTCAGTGGTTATTTTCCTAAATGATTGTGACACCAGTAATTGGTTATTGTGATTTAGCTGGTCTTAATCACTATGAACTAATTTCTTACATGAATGATTCATCGACAAAACAATGAGCAGGAATATCTTAAGAAATAACTAAAAGAAAGTGATAAGTTAAGGTAATAAGATATCCCAGCTCCTTCCAGCGGTACATAAATGGTGTTTTTCATTTGGTTCTCATGCTTCTCCTAGGAATACAGAATTTCGTAAAGGTGTAAAGGAAATCCAGGTGTGTGAGTGTGTGTTAGGCGATGTTTATGGGCCCCATCGTCATGTGGATGTGAGAAAATATAGTTTGCCCCTGGATGACCTATAAGTGACCTAGGAGGAGAATAGTTTTTATTGTACGCGCTGCATCAATGGGCAGCTGAAGGCCAGACAGCAGCAAGGAGGGGGTGAGTCAAAGACTGCACTGTGAACTCTGTATTACATGCTATGTGCCCTCCTCTGGCCTGGTTAAACTGCCACAGTACAGCAGTCATGTTGTCCAGGAGCCATGTCCCTCTATTGTGCACTGCCCACTCCTCATCTGATACCCAGGTGTGGCCCTTACATTCAGGGAATTGTGTCACTTGGGACTGTGTCCTTGCAGTTTGCTTCACTCAAGGTGGGGGACAGCATCTGTTTCCCTAACTCTGTTGTGGGCATCATGGGTGGGTCCATTGTTCACACAATGCCTGTGTTTGGACATGTAATCTGCGTGTTGCTTTGATATGCGGTCCACTTGCTGAGCTGAGCCACCACATGTGCCTGGGGTATCTGGCACACACCCATGCAGCGGGTGGGAACAATGTTTGGGCCCCAGGAGTGTGCAGATTACGTGTGTCACACATACATAGCCAGCTATCCACTGTCCAGGGCTCATCCCTCATTCATGTGGGGCAGGACAGTCATGCCTACTCCAGCCCATCCAATACACCTGTACTCCCACTCCCGTGTATCAGCTGACATGTTATGCGCAGTGATTTGACCCCTCAGGTGTCTGCCTCTGTGTCAGTGTGCTGTGGATTTGTTGCCAGGACTGCTGGGGTGTTTCTCGGTAGGGGCTCAGCATGCCACTGGAGATGTGACCATAGGAGACGATACTTGTGTGTCACATAGGTGTTTGATCAGCTGCCCGTGCAGACTGGGGTATGCGAATGTGAAGTTCAGGCAGCTGTTTCCCATTCACAGCAGATTGTGAGGGGCTCAGGTTCAGAGGGTAGTGTCACAGGTCTCCCATATGTCCAATCGGTATGACCTGGACAGATGAGGGTTAAGATGATGTGTTGTGTGGGGGATGTACATGTGCACTTGTGCAGCTCCAGGACTTGCATTCCCCATGACCTACTATTGTGACACAGTGCAGAGTGTTGTTGTCTGGCTGCCAAGTCATACATCACTGAGACAGTGATGTATGACTTAGCAGTCATGCCTCCGCCATGGCATGTGTCTACTTATTGGTGATCCTGCAGGGGAGTGACATGTGCTACATGCACACCATTGTGGCGATGGCTATCAGGACATGGGTGCATCATGGTGTCTGTCGCTGGTATGCATCACATGCATTTCCTATTTGACTCTGGGCATCCCTTTCATCCGGAAACCTGTACTGACTCAGTGGCAAGAGTTGTGATGTGTGCATGTCCACATGCTACACCGTGTCCTCTGCATTGTCCAACTACTGTGTAGGTGGTGCATGTTTCCACACTGGGGTGTTGCTATCCAACAGACACCAGACAGATGGGTGCAAGGCCATGTGGGATGTGAGTGCCATGGTTGGCATCAGACTGACAATTGGCTTCTCCTGTTCAGTTAGGGCACTTTTAGCAATGTTCAACTAATGATGCCAGGGCTTGCTCTGTAATGTGCTGTGCTCACAGTGGTGTGTGCGTTTGGTGCAGGTGACTGATGTCTGTCTGTTTCCCCATTGATTGCAGATACATCCACGGCCACGGAAGGGGACAGCTCCACGGACCAGGAGGAGCCGGAGAGCCAGACTGGGTCAGCAGCCGAGGAGTGGTCGGAGGGACCCAGTGGCACGGAGGGTGAGGGGAGCCACACCGAGGAGTCCTCAGCAGCATCCACCTCAGCTGAGGACCACAGCGGCTCGGAGGATGACTCCCTTATGGAGGCGGGTGTCAGCAGCCACCACACCCCAGCTAGTGTTGCTGTCCCCGCCACCACCAGCACCACCACCGCCCTCCCATCGGCTCCCATTCCCCAGGTCCGTGGAGGCTCCCATGTTCGGGAGCGTGTCTCCTTCGGGCCAGGCACCGCACCCCCTGCCCCTGTGTCCCCTGCTGCCCTGAGTGAGTAGTCTGTGTACCTCCTTCGCCAGCTCCATGTAGGGCATACAGCCATGCTGAGTGTCCTCCATGCGCACACCGCTCTGTTGACTCAGCTGGTGTCGTTCATGGAGGGCATCTCATCGGGCATGTCTGACCTACAGAGGGGCAATAGGTCCATGGACTCCTCCCTGACGGCAGCAGTGTCCCATCTCAGACAGTCCCTCACCCCTCCTGCCTCTGCTCCATCCACACTCCCCAGCACCTTACCCGTCCCAAGCACACACACACCGGCACAGGCACACACCAGCACACACACGTCCAGCACACAGACACACACACCACAAACAAAACGCACACGCACGCACAGTCAGGGGACTGAAACCAGACTCACAGGGGATGGGGCCCTGGAACACACACACGCATCCACAAGCACTGCGCAGTCCTCAGTTGCCTCTCCCTCCAAAGCACCCTCCCTTGCCTCACCTGCAACCCCAAAGTCACAGCGGCTCTTCCTCTGTGACCTCGGCCTCATCCCCTACGATCCAGCTGCTCCAGCATCCAGGGGGAAGAGGAAGCCCACCCACACGGAGCAGAGTGCCCCTCGCCCCCGGACACCCTCCCCCAGGCACAGACAGACTGAGGCCCCCACCCGCAAGTCCCCCGGAGTCGTAAGAGCAAGACCCCGCCGCCGCCCTGCAGCTCAGGCACCAGGTCTCCTTCCTCCATCCCTCAGGCCCCCACTCCACAGGTGCCCCCACCACACCCTGCCCCAGGTTCCCCCACCCACAGATATACCATCCCCAAGAGGATCCGGCCTTCTCCCCCTGCCACTTGCTCTCCCGGCACCACACCCCCGCTGCGCTTGTCTGTGCCACTGATGTGGTGAGGGTGTCCTCCCCCTCTGTTCAGCCCACCTTGCCTGTTCCCCATTCTTCTCCCCTGGAGGTAGGCACTGCAGTGGAGTCCACTACCACCCTGTCTGACTTGGGCAATGCAGTGGCGGACCTGTCCACTCCATCTGCAGGGTCCACTGCAGTCGTGCCGGCACCCACAACATCTGAGTCATGCCCCCCAGTTGTGCCGGCACACACCATGTCAGACACCTCCACTGCAGTTGTCAGTGGCTCTCCAGCACCCACCACCCCTTCCCTGCCTCCTCCTGGTGAGCCCTGATCCTGTCCCTGCGGTGCCTGGCCTGCCCCCCGGTTGCCCCTCCTAGTGGATTGTCCCTGGTTTTGTGCAGTGCAGGCATGCGTAGGGTGACATCTGCCACTGTCACCCTGTATTGACTTACTTGATGGACTGGCCATTGGCCTTTGTTGGAGCATTACTGTTCTCTGAGTTTTTGGACACACATATGCTGAATAAAGCAACTTTCTGTTCTCTAGTGCTTTTGCTTCTGATGTACATGTTGTTGATGATGCTAACCATGCCCTTGCTGCAGTGATGGTGATATTTGGTCTCATGATAATGAAGTGTTACTGTGCAGGAACACATGTGGTCCAGGGGGAATGTGTCCTATCCTGTGGTGTATCCATGTCATCCTTAGCAGCATCTGAGGGTGTCATGTGTTCAATATTTGGCAATGGGATTTCCTACTTACATTAGCAATTTCACATCTGTGGCTTCCACCCCTGCACATCTGTTGTGCCTGCCATTGTTCAATTCGTCTACTTCCCTGACCGTGTGGCCATCTCCACTGGACATGCAGGTTTGGGCATCAATGGGGAAGGACTCATCTGTGTTGTCAGTGCAACATTGCTATACAAGTGTGTTGGATCTGTGCTGATGATTTCGTTGGCACTCCCATGACCAGGCTGATGTGACGGGAGCCTTCATTTGGTGCTAATTGTTGATTGTGTGACCAAGTGCTCAGCTGACATGATGGGGCCCTACTGAGGCAACATATGGCACAGCTTTCCTCACACAGGAGTGGAGTCCCCTCATGGCAGTGTGTACTCCTGTGACATTGCCTGCGCCCAAGGTGTGTGTTGTATGAGCATGTCTGTGTGTTCACTTCCGTTTTGCTGTGCATGCTGGGATCCCTAGTGTTGTACCTGTTTGTGATGCTTGCTGAGTTGACCTATGTTCCCCCAAAGTCTTCTCCCTGGGTTCTCTGTGGTGTGGGTGCATGGCACATTACTGGTCATCAGGGTGTCACCCATAGGTGTGTTTGCTGTCAGGGCTGAGTTTGTGTGCAGACGCAGATGGGTCACAGTCAGGATTCCCCTTGGCACTTGTTGTTTACACCGGTCATGTGATTTCCAGTTTGTGTTATCTTTCAGTGATTGTGACACGTTGTGTGTGTGACTGCTGGCACTCCTCAGGGTCCGGGCTGCAATGTTGGTAGTTGTCTATGTGTGTTCTTTGTGGGTGACCTTGGCTTCTTCATTGGTGTGTGACTGTGGCTGGGATCCCATTGGTTTGTGTGGTATTGCCGTCATGTCCATGTACAGCGTAGTGTGCAGTGTGTCAGACATTCAGGAGTCTTGTTGAGTGGCCATGTGTGATGTGTTTCTGCACCTTGGTTCCCACCAACCACCCTGGGATTGTCATGGGTGCATGTGCAATGTCACCAGTGCATGTGTGCTTCACTGCTGCACATTGTTGGAGGTCGAGGTGTGTGGTGTTGAGTGTGTGCAGATGAGAGTTGTTGCCTGGCTACACCCCTGCCTCCATGTTGGCCTTGGCTTACTGGCCGTGCTGATTGATTTGTGCTTGTGTAGGTGTGATGGTAGTTTGTTGCTCAGGACACATGACTGTGGTTCACAGTGTGAACGACATTTAGCTTTGTCATCACAGTGGGATTGTAATGCAGCCCAGGGTCACCACATTGTGGGGGCCCTGGGGGTAGTGCTGTGGTGTGTCTGTGTCTTGCTGTGTCAGTTGCTGTTCCTACATGCTTGTGTGACATGTGTGATTTGTGCTCCCTCTCATCTGACAATGCCTGATTGCCCACATAGGGGATTTGGATCCATGAGTTAACTTTGTGTGGCACTTTATGCACATCTGTGTAATTGGTATTCAGGCCTCCTCATGTTTTGTGTGGTTGCCTGGGGACACTGGCACCCCCCCCCCCTCACCTGTTGTGTTTGATGTGCAGTGTGGGTCTGCCTGTTTGTGTTTGTGCATCTGCACCACTGCATTGGCATATCTTAGGTGTGCCATTGGCTGTATGTTGTTTGGTGGGTTTCCCCTGCTGTCCCTGGGACTCCTAGGTCATCGGTCAGCACAATGATCATGGTTTGTGTGTCCCATTGCTGCCATGGTATGGTATCTGTTCACCTCACATCTACAGTCTCCACAGGGTATCTGCATTTGTGTGCCCATTGGTGCAAATATGTGGGTCTGCATTCTGATGGTAACTTCTGTCATTGTGTCATTGATGAATGTTGACAGTGTCAGCCCCCATGGGTGTTGTTTGTCTGCACATGGCCAAAGGTATGTCTTATTTGCACTGCAGTATTTGCCTCCCCCAATCTATGTTGCAATGGGACACATGCACTACTTTGCCACTGATGTGTTTTATGTTCTGTGACCAGGAATCATCCATGCAGTTTGGCAGTTGCAGCTTTTTCTTTGTCAACACTTGCATTTTGGTCACAGTGATGATGGGGGTTTGGACCCCATTGCCACAATGTTCAAAATGTGCTTCAGCTATGGGCCCCACACTTACCTTTTGGTGACTGTGATGATGGGGGTTTAGACCCCATTGCCACAATGTTCTGAATGTGCTTCAGCTATGGGCCCCCACACTTACCTTTTGGTCACTGTGATGATGGGGGTTTGGACCCCATTGCCACAATGTTCAAAATGTGCTTCAGCTATGGACCCCACACTTACATTTTGGTCACTGTGATGATGGGGGTTTGGACCCCATTGCCACAATGTTCAAAATGTGCTTCAGCTATGGACCCCACACTTACATTTTGGTCACTGTGATGATGGGGGTTTGGACCCCATTGCCACAATGTTCAAAATGTGCTTCAGCTATGGACCCCACACTTACATTTTGGTCACTGTGATGATGGGGGTTTGGACCCCATTGCCACAATGTTCAAAATGTGCTTCAGCTATGGACCCCACACTTACATTTTGGTCACTGTGATGATGGGGTTTTGGACCCCATTGCCACAATGGTCATGGCCTGCTTGCATTGTGGGGGCCACACACATATATGTGTGGCACATGTGATAGGCGGTCACATTGTATGTTCAAAGTCATGTTCAGTGTTGTAGGCATTTGACACAGTCTACACACTCTTGTCATGGTGTTGGGGGGATGTCTTTTTCTTGCATTCCCTAGGTTGTGGTGTGCTGGTTGTGTCATGCATTGTCCATCCTATGAGTGGGGGTGGTGTTGGTGGTAGGCATTTAACCCACCATGTGTAAGGGTGGTCGTAGTGGTGGGCATCCAGTGCCCCTGGCTAAGGGTGGTAGTAGTGGTAGGCATCTGGCACCCCCATGGCTAAGGGTGGTAGTAGTGGTAGGCATCCAGCCCCCCTGGCTAAGGGTGGTAGTAGGGGTAGGCATCTGGCACCCCCATGGCTAAGGGTGGTAGTAGTGGTAGGCATCTGGCACCCCCTGGGTAAGGGTGGTAGTTGTGGTAGGCATCCAGCCCCCCCTGGGTAAGGGTGGTAGTAGTGGTAGGCATCCAGCCCCCCTGGCTAAGGGTGGTAGTAGTGGTAGGCATCTGGCACCCCCATGGCTAAGGGTGGTAGTAGTGGTAGGCATCCAGCCCCCCCTGGGTAAGGGTGGTAGTAGTGGTGGGCATCTGGCACCCCCATGGCTAAGGGTGGTAGTAGTGGTAGGCATCCAGCCCCCCTGGCTAAGGGTGGTAGTAGTGGTAGGCATCTGGCACCCCCATGGCTAAGGGTGGTAGTAGTGGTAGGCATCTGGCACCCCATGGGTAAGGGTGGTAGTTGTGGTAGGCATCCAGCCCCCTGGGCAAGGGTGGTAGTAGTGGTAGGCATCCAGCCCCCTGGCTAAGGGTGGTAGTAGTGGTAGGCATCTGGCACCCCCATGGCTAAGGGTGGTAGTAGTGGTAGGCATCCAGCCCCCCTGGGTAAGGGTGGTAGTAGTGGTAGGCATCCAGCCCCCCCTGGCTAAGGGTGGTAGTCGTGGTAGGCATCCAGCCCCCCTGGGTAAGGGTGGTAGTAGTGGTGGGCATCTGGCACCCCCATGGCTAAGGGTGGTAGTAGTGGTAGGCATCCAGCCCCCCCTGGGTAAGGGTGGTAGTAGTGGTAGGCATCCAGCCCCCCTGGCTAAGGGTGGTAGTAGTGGTAGGCATCTGGCCCCCCCATGGCTAAGGGTGGTAGTAGTGGTAGGCATCCAGCCCCACCTGGGTAAGGGTGGTAGTAGTGGTAGGCATCCAGCCCCCCTGGCTAAGGGTGGTAGTCGTGGTAGGCATCCAGCCCCCTGGGTAAGGGTGGTAGTAGTGGTGGGCATCTGGCACCCCCATGGCTAAGGGTGGTAGTAGTGGTAGGCATCCAGCCCCCCTGGGTAAGGGTGGTAGTAGTGGTAGGCATCCAGCCCCCTGGCTAAGGGTGGTAGTAGTGGTAGGCATCTTGCCCCCCCTGGGTAAGGGTGGTAGTAGTGGTAGGCATCCAGCCCCACCTGGGTAAGGGTGGTAGTAGTGGTAGGCATCCAGCCCCCTGGCTAAGGGTGGTAGTCGTGGTAGGCATCCAGCCCCCTGGGTAAGGGTGGTAGTAGTGGTGGGCATCTGGCACCCCCATGGCTAAGGGTGGTAGTAGTGGTAGGCATCCAGCCCCCCTGGGTAAGGGTGGTAGTAGTGGTAGGCATCCAGCCCCCTGGCTAAGGGTGGTAGTAGTGGTAGGCATCTGGCACCCCCATGGCTAAGGGTGGTAGTAGTGGTAGGCACCCAGCCCCCCTGGGTAAGGGTGGTAGTAGTGGTAGGCATCCAGCCCCCTGGCTAAGGGTGGTAGTAGTGGTAGGCATCTGGCACCCCCATGGCTAAGGGTGGTAGTAGTGGTAGGCATCCAGCCCCCTGGGTAAGGGTGGTAGTAGTGGTAGGCATCCAGCCCCCTGGCTAAGGGTGGTAGTAGTGGTAGGCATCTGGCACCCCCATGGCTAAGGGTGGTAGTAGTGGTAGGCATCCAGCCCCCTGGCTAAGGGTGGTAGTTGTGGTAGGCATCCAGCCCCCCTGGCTAAGGGTGGTAGTAGTGGTAGGCATCCAGCCCCCCCTGGGTAAGGGTGGTAGTGGTGGTGGGCATCTGGCACCCCCTGGGTAAGGGTGGTAGTAGTGGTAGGCATCTGGCACCCCCATGGCTAAGGGTGGTAGTAGTGGTAGGCATCTGGCACCCCCTGGGTAAGGGTGGTAGTTGTGGTAGGCATCCAGCCCCCCTGGCTAAGGGTGGTAGTAGTGGTTGGCATCTGGCACCCCCATGGCTAAGGGTGGTAGTAGTGGTAGGCATCCAGCCCCCTGGCTAAGGGTGGTAGTAGTGGTAGGCATCCAGCCCCCCTGGGTAGGGGTGGTAGTGGTGGTGCGCATCCAGGCCCCTGTGTGCATATGTGGCATTGGTGATGGGCATCCCGCCCCTATGGTGCTGCTGTTGCTGGTGTAAGTAAATTCTGCATCCCTCTGTGTGTGTGTGATGTGTCGTGTACGTGTTGTATGTTTTTGTGGTTGGTGTCTGACTTACCTTCTGCGCCGTACGTGTCCGTGCCTGTTCCGGTAGTAAATGTAGAATATTGGTAGGATCGGAACGAAGGGATTCATGGTTGGTTCGTCTCGTTCGTCTTTCTCGTTGCTTCGCGTCGTCCTCGTCGCTGGCGTGTTCGCCTCGTAGCCGTGGATCGTGTTGTGGCGCGAATCGGAGCTTATGTGCGCCTCTCCCGGAAGCTTTGACGTGCCGGACGTAGCGAAGGGTTAGGTGCGTACGGAACGCGCATCGTACTTTCCGGCCGGACGGGCCTGCATTTTCCCTTCCGTGCGACTCGATTCGGCGTTTCCGGATTCGCCTCGGTCGGAGAACAGGACCTGGATTGGGTGAGTACGACTCGGCCGGATTCTATGCTGTTGTGCGCATCGTACTTACTCGTTCGGAATAATGTACGGATCGGTCGGGAAACAGGCATTCGCATGGCTTTTTTCCCGACCGAATGGTATTGGGTGCGCCTCCGACCGAGATCGGAATCGGCCCCTAATTGTGAACAATACAATATTATTCACTATTCGTATAATGAAAAACAGGCGGAAATAAGGAATGTGCAACCGCCCCTATGTTCTTGGCACTGATTTTGCCACCTCTGAGGCCAGGGGTCGGAAAGGCAGTGCCAGGAGTCGCAAGGTGCAAGGCAGGGTTAGCGCTGCCAATCCTGGCGACCCCTGAAAGACGTCCATGTTTACTCATGGTTTTATACTAATTAGTTATTAAAAACATATTTTTCCTGTGGTCTGCTGTATGCATTTATGAAACATTAGCAGATTTTGATACCATTAAATTATCTGATTTGTGAGAGGTCAATGAAATGATATGTGTTTGAAGTGCATGTTCTTGGAATGGTTTGATGCACTCTGACTATCCTCTAATACACTCATTACTTATCTAAGGGGAACCACTATTTATGTTATTTTCTTGGCATCAAAGGGCACTTACTTCTTAGGCTCTCATTGCAAATGGCCCAATAAATGATGTGAAATTTATTGCACCTGATAACATATGACTTGGGACTGAGTCGGAATTTATCTGGTGCAATAAATTCACCCAATTACAAGTTTTTGTGAAATAACCTGGATGTTAGTGCTTGTTGCATCAAAATCCACATGTTCCAGTCAGCAAACCCATATTTGCAATATGTGTGGTAACAGCAGTTACCACATGTTTCCCACTGAACCAGCCCGCTCGTAATGAGTTTTTATATCAAAACACTTATGGAGGTTTTTTATTTTGTATATTTATGAAGTATTTTAAACCAGTCTCACTATTGCTGTTTGAGGTATGAGTCTGTAAAACTAGTCTAATCTGTCTTCTAGGCCCTGAACCTGCAAGGACCCTGTTACCTGAGCGGTAGCACTGCTGTATGAGACTGCAATTTCTGTCTATGACCAGAGATAGTGAGAACCGGGTAACTGTTAATTGTTCATTACTTGTCTAAGTCAAGCAGAGCTTGACAGGCGACTGACTCTTCCGCCGCCCTACCAGTCTTGCAGAGGACCAGCTTGACAGGCATTCCCTTAAGTTCCCCTTGGCCCAGTTCACTACTAATCACAGGACACTGCTGCTTTAATACAGAAAGCATATGACTGCATCGAAGCAGAACTACTTGGCTGTCTTTCAGATTCTCTTTGCAGCAACCTGACCCTATCAAGGCCCTAGTAAACAGATAACTATCCAAACTGCATTAATTCAATAAGTGCTCACTTTCGGGATCATAACTCCCAGGCGCGTGCGTTTACACAGCCTCTCCTGATCCTGAATAATCAGAATATTCACCTTCACCGAAAGAGGCAATTTGCATTATAGAGGTAAAAATTCAAAGAAAATAAAAGCAGAAGAAAAGCTTAAACTTTCAAGGGAATGTAAACCTTATACAGCAACTTTGCAAATTAGAACATGAAAGGGCAGAGAAGATCCAAAGTTTGCAAACCACAGTTCAGACCGCAATAGCTGTTGCATGTTAAAGAAACAACATTTATTTATTTATGCGCATAATGTTCACAAACTCTAAAAATATCCTATTCAGTTTTCTTTCTTTGTGTCTCAAATGGAAATGCTATTTCTCTCGCACCGTGTTCGGGTATTAATATTCTAACAGCACACTCAATTATCTCTTGGAGTTCAAACGATTGTTAATATTAATATTATGGAACTCTATATTATCAATTGTGTTTGTTTTCATGCGTTCATTTGTTTTCAACAATCTAATTTGCATTCATATGAACAGATTATCCTATGTTGTTTTTTCACATATGCATTTATTTGGGCTACTTTTAATTTAAAAGGTTATTTATTATCTGGCTTGGTTTGTTTTATTTTTTCTTAAATGGACAATATCTCCCACATGTCCCTTGGAGGAGAGTAGTTTGGGACCCCTTTTTGAATTGACAGTAGGAGTGCCTTACAATCACGGTTAATCTGCACTCATATATATTCTGTGGTGCTATACATGAAGAAGAAAGAGGAGTACGAGATGTTAAAGTAATCCTCATGATTAAAGCAAATCTCATGTGTACTTTAGAAATGTAATTTACAAAAGTGTGCATTAATATTGTGTTAAGGGATAACAAACTACATGTGTTTACTGATTTGTTTAATATTACACGCACGACACTAATATTTTAAGACATGCCACTTATCACTGTTGAAATATATGTTGAAAGTATGGCTTAGTTGCTTGTAGAAGGGTACACATAATGTAACCTGTGCATTGTTAATTTAGCCTAACTGTAGGCCTGAAATGAATTCTCAATGTATTTTTCAGCTAAATGTTGAATTTGCATTTGCTTGCACCGTGGAATGCTGCATGTATTCTGTTCCCACTGCAGGTGCACAAGGATTTATTAGTTGAGAGAAAGAGCTATTGTTCCTACTAGATAGAGAGGCCTGAGAAGAAGAAATGCATTAATGGATGGGGGACGAGTTATCATGGGAGAAGGAGATGGCATCAAGGACTGTGAAATACCCCAACGTGTGAACATGTGGGTGGAGAAAGGAAACAGGAGGATGGTGGCATAATGGAAAAATACCAGTAACACTGTAGGAGGTGCCTTAATTCAGCGATCGCTTACGTTGTAATGTAGTTAGGAACAGCTGACACTTCTGCTTTAGAACGTCTTGAGGTGCAGAACTCATTTTTGGCTTTGTGGCTTTATGCTACGTGACCCTGGTTGGAGTACTTCTTAGGAGGGTCTAACAGCTGACACCTTTTCCCATCTCCACTGAAGCTTGCGTTAGGTTAGGATTGCCACTTTAAGGTAGTGTAGGGACAGTTAGGGATTTGTAGGGCCTTTTGCATGAAATTTTGATGCAATCCAATGTGCATTTTTGCCTTCTCATAACATATGTTACGGTGATCGAGTTAGTCGTTTTCTTTTTGTTCTATAGTGGAAATCGATTCCGGAGATTTTGCTTCCTCCTATTTACTTTGTATTTCTACACCATAATGCTTAGATTGGTATACATTAATCTGTTTCAGAATTTGAAATAAACAAACTATCCTGAATTTAGTTGTCGACCTGAGTTCTTACTTAGTAGTTTGAATAGTTTGAAATTTAGAGAGAGTGAAAGGAGTTTTCTCTTTACTTCTCATGGTGCAAAACAAGAACCATCGACCAGATCATTGAGGATTACGGGTTCCAGCTTTCCCATTCCTCACGCACCACTGAGCTTTCGCCCCGCTCCCACCTGTATGCCTTTATCATAATTTTTCTGCACATCTCTGGCTTACCTAATGGTTTCCACAATTCCTATCATGTGGAATTTCTATGCTACTTCCTCAAGACTTTTCCCTCGCTCACCACCCACTGCCATTTCTGACTCCTCTTTGCTCCTCTGAGGTCTACCCATTTTTGGGTATTGCAAGAACAGCTTTAGTTGTCGGTCAGAATTTTTGAAATGACTACATCATAACAATATTCACAAATAAGGAAGGTGCACTCAGCGGGAGTAAATCAAAGTCAACAAATAATTTCCATTTTTCTTCCTGAGATCGTAAAAAACGGCAAACAGCCAACGCGTATCGTTCCTTATTGCCAAAGGAACTTCTTCAGGGCTAAAAGTCAATTGAGTCGAAGAATATAGAAACAGCAAATACACGGTATCCAAGGTATCCAAAAATTGATTACTGTACAATATTCAAAAGGATGCGCATTAATGAGACATCAGGATTCAAATCTATAATTCATCCAACATATGAATGTTGCTTCCAATATGAATATTGAACAAAGGGATTGACATTATAACAAGGGAGGGGAAAAAGGAAACCTCAGTACCATTAAAGTAAAAAAAAAAAAAAAAAAGGAAATATATACATATATGCAGAAAAGGACAGAAAAAGAGAGAGAATAAAAAATTGGATAAACATAAAATTATGCTTGAAGTCTTAAAACAGCGTGATCGGACAACCAAGGTACATACATAACCCAATCGTGCTACAAAGATATTTGTAATACTATATGGGAACAGAAAGAACCATATTGTTATAAGCATATTTTGACAATCCTAGATGGGAAGATAGTGTATCCCACCTTTTGTGTGTTGAGGTTCCCATCCTAAAGCTCATATATGAAATAACAAACCACAAAAGCAATGACAGTATCAACAATACACATCAGTTAAATTGCTCAACCCAAAAAATAGTGAAGCTCCCTGTCTGTATTGTGACCCATCTGTGTTGCCCTCAAACGGCAGATCCATTTAGCCTCCTTTTGGAACCAAAAAGAGTTGTCATCAGGATGTATACTTTTGTAATGGTCTGATGACAAAAGTATACATCCTGATGACAACTCTTTTTGGTTCCATGGTATTGACCACGTTCTTATTGGAGACAGAGGTGGTGATAGGGAACTACTGGTCAGGCAAAAAGAGGCTAAATGGATTGTCAAAATATGCTTATAACAATATGGTTCTTTCTGTTCCCATATAGTATTACAAATATCTTTGTAGCTCGATTGGGTTATGTATGTACCTTGGTTGTCCGATCACGCTGTTTTAAGATTTCAAGCATATTTGTATGTTTACCCAATTTTTTATTCTTTCTATTTTCTGTCCTTTTCTGCATATATGTATATATTTCCTTTTTTTTTTTTTTTTACTTTAATGGTACTGATGTTTCTTTTTTCCCCTCCCTTGTTATAATGTCAATCCCTTTGTTGAATATTCATATTGGAAGCAACATTCATATGTTGGATGAATTATAGATTTGAATCCTGATGTCTCATTAATGCGCCACCTTTTGAATATTGTACAGTAATCAATTTTTGGATACCTTGGATACCGTGTATTATCTGTTTCTATATTCTTCAACTCAATTGACTTTTAGCCCTGAAGAAGTTCCTTTGGCAATAAGGAACGAAACGCGTTGGCTGTTTGCCGTTTTTTACGATCTCAGGAATAAAGAAGAAAAATGGAAATTATTTGTTGACTTTGATTTACTCCCGCTGAGTACACCTTCCTTATTTGTGAATTTCTCTGAATCCTTAGCATCGAACAACGACGGATGCTAGAAGTAGTTGCACCCAATCTGATGATACTAATTTGGGAATTTAAGTGCTCAACCTTGGTCTGTCATTGTTGGTTTCCTTTGTCTATGTACATCATAACAATATGCATAACAACATGCAGGGAGAATGGCAATGGGTAAACCATCTCTGCCATTGCTTAATGAAAGTGTAATTCACACTTTGGATTAGCTCGTGGTAGAGCCATTCATTGCTGGAAATGTCACTCAAGGCATATGGAATGTTGCTTATACACCAGAGGGGCAATCCAGCAAATGAGGATGTATTTTCCAAGCATTTTCATGTAGCACACATTGCAAGCTCTACATGTAACATTGTACCATGTAGCAGGAACCAGAAAGAGTTACTCCCACAGGCCACTGTATTCAGTCTCACTGAGGCAGCAGTGAGAACATAGGAGGGGGCAGCAATAGTCAACCTTCAACACTTTCCCTTAAGAAGTATCAGGTCTAGGTACTTCCTTTATCATTTGGGCAGTAGAAAAATGGAGCTGTCACAGTTGGGCATCCAGGAGGGAGGGCTAAAGCGAGGTTCTTTAAACAGCTGAGCTGCAGCTAACATTAAGGCCTGATTCTGATGCGGTTAGGAAAGCATTCCCACCTAGGGCCTGATTCTGATGCGGTTAGGAAGACCTCCTAATGGCATTTGCTCCTTCCAAATCGGATCGGGAACATGTCTTCCCGACCCAGGGCCCAATTATGATGCGGTTAGGAACATATGCTCCCATTGAAGTCAATGGGAGTCCAACCAAATCGTATCTGGAAGCATCCGGATGCATCGTACTCCGTCGGTCGGACTCTCCCGATCCGAGTGGGTTGGAAACCATTTCCAAACCGATTCGGTCGGGAAGCTTCCCAACCCGCATCAGAATCAGGCCCTAAGTGTTATATAGTTCCTAGTTTTTCCTTGTAACAGCAGGCTGTGTAAGTTGGAATGTTATACTAATTAGTGAAAGTGCCCTACAAAATGGCCACCAGCTTTCACTTTGGCCATTCACTGTGGTCAGTACTGAAAAATAATCCCACCATCTCTGTCCTATAGACACCTTTCTATTTATATCCCAACTTTCACCTTAGCTAACCCCTGTTATGAATTGTCTATCCTGCTGCACCTCTATTCTTTGTTGCGCAGGCGGAACAGTTTCCGCATTTATGGTGGCCTACTAATGGTTTTAATTTCCATTGAGAATGTAGGTCTTTTTTTCGGGAGGATATGATCTCTGATCGGATACTTTGTTGTCCAATACTCGCATTTTTCTTCATTGCGAAAAGTGGTGGTGATAATGGATGTTCCAGGTTTGCCATCAAGTGCCAATTTTTGAGAATGATCTGTCGAAATTTATTCCTCTCCGGTCCGTAAGTGGATACACAAATTAGTATCTCCAGCTGTTGTTTTGGTTTCTTCAAAGTTTTGTTCTGTTATGCTCTTGGTGTTTTTATAGCATGCTAATCACCCGTTAGGGTATCCATGCACTTTGTGCCAGGTGTGTGAAGCTAGCCCTGGGGGCTTACTCGAAAAGCCAGATCTTCAGCTTCTTGAGAAATACAAGAAAAGAGGAGTCGTCTCTGGTGTGTTGTGGGAGGTAGTTCTAGGTTTAGGGGTTAGGTACTAGAAGGAATACCCCCGCTCTGCTTTTGTGTATACGTGGGGTGTCCAGTCTGCTTCTGTTAGGTTGTTCCAGTGTTGGCATGCTGGGCCCACGGTTGGAGTTCTACTGAGTTGATGGTTGTTAAATGTAAAATGGATTTTGTCGTGGTCTGTCCAGATGACGGGTCTTGGGGTGTTGATCATAATGTTGTTGAAAGATGTGAAGACGGGGTCAAGAATGTATCTGGCGGTGTGAGTGGGCTTTGTGATGTATTGTGTAAGTTAGTCCCAGGTTTTCAGAGGATGTCAAGCAGGCCAGCTGAGTTGGGGTTGTCAGGATGGAAATTGAGGTATCCTAGAAGGATACAAACACTGATGTCGAGGATTAGGGAGGCAATGAAGTCTGTGATGTTTGCGAAGTTGGCTCGGTGTCCTAGGGGGCTGTAGACCAGTGCTGTGATTTGTAATTTGAGGTTGAGGTGCTCCATGTAGTTTGTTCCACCTTCGGTGAAGGCAGTGCTGATGAAGGTATCTTTGTAGACAATGGCGATTCCTCCTCCGAGCCAGTTTTGGTGGTCTCGTCTGGAGATCTTGTATCCTGAGGGGATGGCGGGGTTGATGTCTGAAGTAGAAGCTGTGGTCAGCCATGTTTCTGGGAGGAACAGGAGGTCCGGGGTGGCGTATTCCAGCAGGTCTCAGATCTCTGTGGTATGCTTGCTGAGTGAGAAAAAAGGCAGAAAAAGTTTGAGAATTGGCACAAAAGTCACAGAGAGAGAGGTGGAGGCCACGGTGAAAGAGAGAGAGACAGACAGTCAGAGCAAGAATAAGAGAGAGGAGGCGGGTGCCTCAAGGGACCGAAGCCAGGTCTGCAAAGGCCTTGACAGGTCGAAGAAATGGTCGCAGGTAAGTCTAGGGGGGCTGGGCCTATGCACCTGCATAATGAAGTATTAGTGCTATCATTTTATTAATTTTATCATTATCACTGGCATTGCAAGGTAGACATATTGGCTTTGCAATAGTTGTTGTTTTGGGAGCCCATTACCATATTGTTACTTACCTGAATCTTGCTGCCACTACACTGCATTTTGCATGGCACCATTTTTATTTATTTATTTATTTAATGAGTTTTATATAGCGCTGGCTGGACCCGTAGGCATCAGAGCGCTTTACATTCGGTTACACAATGTTACAGAAAATGATAATAATTACACATTACGTCAAAAATAAGCAACACATTGAAAGAGGAAAGAAAGGTGAGAGAAGTATGGAGGAGGGGGGGGAGGGGGAAGTGTGAAGGGGGATGATGAGGGAAAAGACGGCAGGAGAGACGAAGGGAAGTCTGCCCAAAGACCGACTGGGTAGGTGACGTCCGAGGAGGGAATCCACAGCCCGTCTCCCCTTTAGCTAAACAAGGTAGCTCCATTGGGCATCAGTCAAATAGCTAGGTCTCAACTGGCGTGGGAAAGTTCACATAAGAAAGTCCAGTGGATAAACATGGTGGGAACTATGAGCAAGGACGGGTGAGGGCAGGGGTCGACAGCTGGAAAGAAGAGAAGAGTAGAGCGGTAGGGGGTAGGGTGAAGGGGGAGGAGGGAGATAAGGTCAGGAGAGACGCAGGAGAGTTTGCCCAAGGACCGGCTGGGTAGGTGATGGCCAAGGTGATGGCCAAGGAGGGAATCCATAGCCCATCTCCCCTTTAGCTCGCGAGGTAGCTCCACCGGGCAACAGTCAAAATGGCTGGGTCTCAGCTGTCGATGGAGAGTTCACAGAGTCAATGACTGAGGTGGCCATCTTGAGGTCAGGCAGTGGGGGATGAGTCCTTGATGTACGAATTCAGAGGATCCCCACAATTTTTTATAATCCGGATGAAAGGGGGTGCAAACTAAACAGAGGATCGGCAAGAAGAACAGAGCCAGGGTCCGCATGACCCACCTTCCCCTTTTCACCATACCTATGTTTCCTTACCACTGTGTACTTCTGTGGCATCAGGCATCATCTTGTTTGCTTATTCATTAGAAATAAAGGAAAGACTGAATCAAAATGTAGGCTTGTTTGTGGCTAAATGGAATGGTTTTCCAATTTATTGTAATAAATATGTGTGTCAAAGTAACAATTGCATGATATCATGTCACCAATTTATGAAACTTACATCGATAATAGAGTCAAATTGTTGAGCTGTTAACCTGGTTTTCCCTATCTTGGCATCTATAAAAATACTCCTTGTCTTGGGATGACAGTCCACTGGACTATAGACTGAGGTTGCTCTATGTAACAGATAATAAATGCATCGCAGCATAGGGTTGCCAATCCACTCCATAGAGCACTACGTTGGGAATATTGTTAATTTCAATGGATGACCTAGTATGTTTTAAGAGTTGTAGTATTGGTTCGCTTTCATTGAAGCAATGGTGCTAATGCATCTTATTATTTGTAAAAGTTATCCAATAAGACAGAACGTTTTGTCTTTATTACCTAGAGCATGTTCGCAAACTAGAGATTGCACCAAAGTGCCATCTTCCTGCCACCATACTAAGGAAGGGAATAGGCCAAGAGCTCCAAACCCACCAGATCCACTACATGTAATGTGGAACTAAAAGTCCACAGAACAGTTAAGAATTGTACTTGTCTTTTGCCTGCAGTCCCCAGAAGTACACTAATTTGGGGCAACCTGATGAGTATGGTCAGGATATTGTCAGGCACCGGCAGTCACTCCTTCGAAAGGCCAACCAAACCAACCACGAATCTTTAAAAGGGTCTTCGAGTCAATGATGTCACAATAGGTCTCAAAAGCCATGTAGGCATTCTGGAGTATTTAGGATCCCTCAATATGTGGCTGCGAATGGGTGTTCAAATCGCACACCTGCTAACTTGCTTTAATCTTTTGTTATTCCAAGATTGCTAAAATGGTTCCTTTAGTTAATAATAAAGTAAGTTATTAGTAAATGCTTATAAAAATATACTCGTAAAAACAGATGCACCTGGCAGTCTTACAGTGCATGCACATCTGTTACACACAAAACTGAGAAAAGACAAAAACCTGCCTCCCAACAATAGTTTATCTCTTAAGTACTTGTGAAGTGACAAGCTGCCTGGCTTTGTTTTTATCCATCGCATTGCACCAAAGTGTTAGTTTTCAGCTAGCTCCCAGGTATCATAAGACTTCAATAAATGGAGTCTTGGTGCCCCTTATTGAGGTATTTTTGTTGTGCACAGCAGGCTTTAATCGTAAGAGACCTTCTTCATCCTCTTCAAATTGTGGCTCTAAAGATAAAGAACACAAAGGGGCCGATTCCGATCTCGGCCGGTAGGGCACCGAATCGGATTCGGCTGAACCGGATCCGATTCGGAGCCCTTATTCCCGACCGATTCGTACGTGCGTCCGGGCGAACGAGTACGATGCGAGCGCGTGCAAATTCGCCGACCGACTCGTACGCCCGTCCCAACCGCACCGACCGACTCGCACGGATGCGCTGCGCACCTCGCAATGGAGACGTTCCCCGGCCGGGCAAGTACGATGCGTGCCGCGAGCAGTCCTACCGACTCGCGCCGTCCGGCTCGAAGAAGCAGTCGGAGCCGTACTTTGGGGGTCCGTGTCGGACCCCCCTGTATGCGTAGCCACGCGAGTCGCACACAGGGGGGACCCATGGGTCCCCCTACCTTTGCGTGTACGGCGCGAGTCGCTTCACCGCGTACACGCTGTAGGGGGCGCCCTTGTTCGCCTCGCACCCATTGAGTCAATGGGAGCCCGCGTACACGTTGTACGACCGGCTCCCATTGACTTCAATGGGAGTCCGACCGACTCGAGTCCGATGGCATACGTGCGCATCGTACTCGTTCGGTCAGGCTGCTAGGGTCCGATTCGGTCGGAAATCTCTCCGGGTCCGGCTCGGTCGGAGAGATTTCCGACCTGAATCGGAATCGGCCCCTCAGTGTGGGCACTACTGAATGTGTCCTGTTGTTGGCAAATTACACCAGGGCACAGTCAGCAAGGTTAATGGATCTGGATGAATAATTGCTGCTTAGTCTGGAATCTACTTGGTTCCCCCCTTTTTCCAATGCTGCGAATAAATATCCTTAGTTTGTACACATGGAAATCAATTCACCAAAATGCCAGCCTTTGACCTTCACTTTCACTCACACACACCTGCTTACACATACACACACATTCACACTTACACACACACTCTCTCTCACATAAACAAACTCTCACCCACAAGCAAGCACACAATATACATTTAAAAGTATTTTGCTACTTACCTCAGGGAAGGTCTAATTCCAGCTATTTGTACTCCCTTTTTATACACTAATAGTGGATAATGTAATGTTATTTACTATTTGTGTAATAAAAGATTTGACAGAAAATAGTGTGGAGCCCCAAACGAGGTCCATAAGAACAAGCTGCAACTATGTTCTTGGCATAGACTTTTCCACCTCTAAGGCCAGGGGTCGCACAGACAGTGCCACGGGTCACAAGGGTAAGCCAGAGGTTGCAGCTGTGACCTCCGGTGACCCCTAAATGACGTCCATGTTTGTACATTTGATGTTTTTCTTTCCATTGATTTTCCATAAATTTATCACATCTAATGTTAAAATGGAACACAATGATCATCGTGCCCATCCAGTGCCTGGGTCTTACCAAGGGAATACTTATAAGGGTTGATAGCACATTTCTCACCATCTCCACAGTGTTTTAGATGTTTCACTATGGGAGTAAGGTCTCTACACCAGTTAGAGATTGGCCTCTCTGCAAAAGGATCCCTTCTAAGAGTGAGAGGTCACGGTAAGTAGTCTAAATATACAGAAATATCGAGTTTAATATATCGAATGTATTAAATATTGATGTTCTGTATATCGATGCTAAAAATATAGTTTTTAAGTCTTGTCAAAAATATCGAAGTATGTAATATCGAGTGTTAAAATATCGTTATGTGAAAATATCGTTAAAGTATTATATTTGTGTTTTTTTAGAGTTTGTAGTAGTATATTATTATTATTTAAATATATATAAAAAAAAAATTGTATCATATTTTTAGGAGCGGGATGTTGGGTTTATAGGGGATAAGGGTGTGCAGTGTATTAAAAAAATGTTTAAAAATATTATATAAATTGATAAATTATAAATTTTTTATTGTAAATTTAATTTCGAATTTTGATATATATTTTTAGGAGCGGGATGTTGGGTTTATAGGGGATAAGGGTGGGGAGTGTTTTAAAATAAGGTTTAAAAATATAATTAAACATTTATAATTAAAAATTTTAAATTATAAATTTTAAATTTCGAATTTTGAAATATATTTTTGAGGAGTGGGATGTTGGGTTTGTAGCGGATGAGGGTGGGGAGTGTTTTAAAATAATGTTTAAAAATGATATAGAAATTTTTTAATTATAAATTATAATTTCAATTTTGAATTTTGAAATATATTTTTAGTAGCGGGATGTTGGGTTTATAGGGGATAAGGGTGGGGAGTGTTTTAAAAATATGTGTAAAAATGTAATAAAAAGTGTTACATTTTAAATTTTAATTTCTAATTTAAATTTCGAATTTTGAAATATATTTTTAGTACCGGGATATTGGGTTTATAGGGAATAAGGTTGGTTAGTGTTTCTAAAATTATGTTTAAAAAAGTAATAAAAATTGTTAAATTATAAAATTTAATTTCCAAATTAAAATACGAAATTTGAAATATATTTTTAGGAGCGAGATGTTGGGTTAATAGGGGATAAGGGTGGGGAGTGTTTTAAAAAATTTTGTTTTTTTAAAATTTGTAAAAATTAAATTAATAGTTTTAGAATATAAATTTCAACATTTAAATTTATTTTCTATTTTTAGATTATTTTTATTTTGAGAGTAGTTTTGTGTTTATAGGGGATAATGGTGGGGAGTGTTTAAAAAGTAATGTAAATTACATTTTTTAAAAAGATAAATTGGGAGAGAAAAAAATGAAAATATAATAATTAATTAAAAAAAATATTACTTAGTATTGTGATGTACATTTTCTAGTTGTTAAATAAAGTTAGTGGTTTTAAATTCAAAATTAAAATCTAACATATGTTTACTGTCCAGTATGTTTCCTAATTTAATAGTGTTTGGAGTGGGAATAGTAATTTTATTAAGTTTAGTGTCCAACATCTACCCTAATTTAATAGTTACTGGAGTGGGAATAGTAAATTAATTGAGTTTAGTGTCCAGCACCTACCCCAATTTAATACTGATTGCAGTGGGAATAGTAAATTAATTAAGTTTAGTGTCCAGCACCTATCCTAATTTAATACTAATTGGAGTAGGAATAGTAAATTAATTAATTTTAGTGTCCAGCACCTACCCCAATTTAATACTGACTGGAGTGGGAATAGTAAATTAATTAAGTTTAGTGTCCAGCACCTATCCTAATTTAATACTAATTGGAGTAGGAATAGTAAATTAATTAAGTTTAGTGTCCAGCACCTACCCCAATTTAATACTGACTGGAGTGGGAATAGTAAATTAATTAAGTTTAGTGTCCAGCACCTACCCCAATTTAATACTGACTGGAGTGGGAATAGTAAATTAATTAAGTTTAGTGTCCAGCACCTACCCTAATTTTATACTGACTGGAGTGGGAATAGTAAATTAATCAGGTTTAGTGTCCAGCACCTACCCCAATTTAATACTGACTGGAGTGGGAATAGTAAATTAATTAAGTTTAGTGTCCAGCACCTACCCTAATTTAATGCTAATTGGAGTAGGAATAGTAAATTAATTAAGTTTAGTGTCCAGCACCTACCCTAATTTAATACTGACTGGAGTGGGAATAGTAAATTAATTAAGTTTAGTGTCCAGCACCTACTCCAATTTAATATTGACTGGAGTGGGAACAGTAAATTAATTAAGTTTAGTGTCCAGCACCTACCCCAATTTTATACTGACTGGAGTGGGAATAGTAAATTAATTAAGTTTAGTGTCCAGCACATACCCTAATTTAATACTGACTGGAGTGGGAATAGTAAATTAATTAAGTTTAGTGTCCAGCACCTACACTAATTTAATACTGACTGGAGTGGGAATAGTAAATTAATTAAGTTTAGTGTCCAGCACCTACTCCAATTTAATACTGACTGGAGTGGCAATAGTAAATTAATTAAGTTAAGTGTCCAGCACCTACCTCAAATTAATACTGACTGCAGTGGGAATAGTACGTTAATTAAGTTTAGTGTTTAGCATGTATATTGTATTTATTTAAAGTGGAGTTGGAAAAGAAAATTAGCAAAAATTTAACTTAAGAAAATTTGTAATAATATTAAAGCAGTTTAAAGTAGAATAAACATATAAATAAAATATAGTTGTGTAGAAAGATAATACATTTTGTATATATATTATATTATAACTTATTATTTATTACAGTATAATTAATATGAATATATTTTTTATGAAACATTGAATTTAATACACATGAGATGGTAGACAATAAATTAGACATTTTTATTTCTTTAACATTTATTTTCAAAAAAATGTAGTATGTAAATGTAAAGACAATGTTGTATTACATATAAATAAATATATAAATATAAGAAATAATATTTATTTGTGAAACAATAAAACAGTTTTTTTATTTGTAGTTTTTGGTGCTGTAATGAAACAAGTTTATTGTATTACATTAATACATTTATTTACATATTTATATATAATTTGGTAACATTAGATACTGTCTTGTTACAAATATTTGGATACATTTGGAATAATAATATACTTATTAAACAATTGTAAATCATTGTTTGGTATTATTAACATTTTTAAGTTTGTTACATATATTGGTAATATTTCAATACAATGAAAGTTTCAATTTTCTTTAATACAGTTGAGAAAAATAAACATAGTTTTATTGCTATACGAAAAGGTTATACATTTTAATTATTAATATTATATATTAGATATTAATATTAATACTTATTACATCGTTTTCATATTGTACATTTTTTTAAGAAAGTATACATTTTTTAATACATAACAAAAATGAGTACAATTTTTAATATATTGTTTATTGCAATTTGTGATTTTATGGAATTAAAATATTAAATATTATGTGTTATAATATTTATTATTATAATTTACCAATGTTTACAAATAATATAATGCATTTCAAAAAAACATTAGCAATTTGTAGTATTTAATTATATACAATAAAAAAAATTGTAAGTTATTATAACATTTTAAAAAGTAAATTGGTTTCATTTAATATGTTTAAAGCTGCCATATTTGTTTGGGTTTTGTATTTTGTAATCGCTCGCTGTTGTTTTGGGTCATTTGGAAGGGGAGAAGCTTGCGGTTGAGAGCTGCTTCACGTCCAGCAAGGTAAGATTAATTTTCGCTATTTTAACAATATTTTTAATGTATTTTGAAGGTAGTTGTAATGTATTTAGTGTGTTCTGAGTTAGCTATCTACTGTTTATCTAGTTTTACGTTATTGAGGCCTAGTTAGAAATGTTAATGTAGAGTGATATATGTGTTTCTATTGTGTTTATAATGTTGGTAATTTTGGGGCCCATTAGGATGGCGGGCAGATCGCCCCCGCCGGCCCGGCGGGGGCAATCCGCCTGCCATGGAGACACTTACAAAAATCTACACTTGGGGGTCGATTCCGATGTCGCCAAAAGTGCCTTCCCAATGCTATTCGTAGGCTTACCTTACGTCCGACTCGTATCCGGCGCTTTTTCCTACAAACTAGCAAGTACGATGCGTATAACAGGCAAATCTCCGACCGAATCGTCCGCTCCGATTCGTGCACTATGTCAGTAGCGAACAGGCTCAGGAAACACAGAAAGCGAGTCGTACGGAGGCGCAAACGAACCAATTTCCGGATACGCAAGTACGATGCGTCCCCAATACGCGTCGCACAGGGCGCCGGCTCCAGCACGTCACAGCATCCGGACGAGGCGTATGAATGAAAGCTCTGAGTCGCGCCAGAACACGATCAACGGGGACGAGACGGAGCAGCCATGTATCCAATCGCGCATGTCTTCCCTATACTGTACGCCCATCGTTACCGACGCGCACGACGCAGAAGGTAAGTCAGACACCTATCACACACCAAAATGTCACGAGTACACGAAAGGAATCACCACCATAGGGGGGTGGATGATAACCCCAAATAGCATATCCCACCCATAGGGGGGTGGATGCCTATCACTCCCATTATTGTCCACCCCAGAGGGGGGTGGATGCCTATCACCCACAGTATTGCCCACCCCATAGGGGGTTGGATGCCTATCACTCCCAGCATATCCCACCCATAGGGGGGTGGATGCCTATCACTCCCATTATTGTCCACCCCAAAGGGGGGTGGATGCCTATCACTCCCAGCATATCCCACCCATAGGGGGGTGGATGCCTATCACTCCCATTATTGTACACCCCAGAGGGGGGTGGATGCCTATCACCCACAGTATTGTCCACCCCAGAGGGTGGTGGTTGCCTATCACCCACAGTATTGTCCACCCCAGAGGGGGGTGGATGCCTATCACTCCCAGCATATCCCACCCATAGGGGGTGGATGCCTATCACTCACAGTATTGTCCACCCCAGAGGGGGGTGGATGCCTATCTGAATGACCATCCCCACTCATAGGGGGCAGGATGCCCATCAACACCAGGATACACACACATAGGGAGACTAAGCAAACCACCCCTCTACCATCTTTGCCACATTGCATGTTTTAATGTGACAAATGCTCACAACACAGAATGTGGCAGTGGACATACAATGTGACTCACAACACATGTGTGCCCAAAATGCAAATGTGTGTCACTAATATCCTGCTGCAACTGATCACCGTTGTTATGGGACATAAACCCCCCATCACCACAGTGACCAAAAGGTCATTGTGTCCCTGAAAATAGCAGCATCTCCAAAACAGCATGCATGAGTCCGTGTACAAATTGCACAAGCAATGTTGTGGCAATGTAGTGGGTGTGTCACATACAAACATAGATTTGGTTTGGCAAATATTGCCGTATATCACAAGAACCACCCCTGCCATGTGCAGACAAACAATGGCCATGACCCTTGACAATGACTCCAGTGAACAGTCCGACAATGTGCAAAGTGAGCACCATGAGGAATACACACATATCAACACCAACAGACACACACACTAAGGAATCCTGTGGAGACTGTAGATGTTATGTGAACAAGTTCCATAACATGTCAGCAATGGGAGATACCAAACATGATGAATGTGCAGGCCGATGATCCAGGAGACACAGGGACACTAGGGTAAAACCTCCCAAAAACACACTGTCATTGGCCGGGAAAAGACATAACAGTGCAGTGTTGCCGTAGCACAAACACAGACACCATTACAATAGCAAGTTCATGATACACATCATCAACATCATGTACATAATATGCAACACCACTGGATAACAAAAATGGCTTTATTCAGCAATAAAATCTCCATGAATGTTCATGCCACGATGCAAAAAGTCCAATGGCCAGTCCATCAAAGAGTCCAACCAGGGTAACAGGTGAAAACTTGCAATCCATTCATTGCCTTCACTGCTATGAACCAGGGATATCTCACACCTTGGTGGGGCATACATAGTGGCAGGCCAGGCACCTCAGGGACAGGATCAGGGGACCGGAGAATGGGGCAGGGGAGGTGTGGTGGGTGCAGGAGTGACACCAGCAACTGCAGTGGAGGGGTCTGACACAGTGGGCACCGTCACCACTGCTGGGCACAAGTCAGATGTGGGGTCAACCTGCACCACTGTAGTGTGCAGGACAGATGTGGTGGACGGGCTCTCAACTGCAGTGCCCAAAGCAGACGGGTGGGATATCCCTCCTACTGCAGTGCCAACATCAAGAGGAGTGAAATGGGGTTCAGATGAGGTGGGCAGGACAGAGGGGGGAGACACGGTTTCCACACCAGTGGCAGGAACAGGCTGAGCATGTGAGGCAGGGGTGGAAGTGCATGTGGAAGGGGGGAGGGCCTAAGCATCCTGGGTATGCGGTTTGGGTGTGTGGGTGAACCTGGTGCAGGGAATGGCCGTAGGACCTGTGTATTGGCGTCCGGGGGACTGCAGGATGGAGAGTGTGAGGTGGAAGCCTGTGCCTTTGGTGGTGTCTTACCCTTCCTGGTCCGGGGAGACTTGCGGGTGGGGGCCTCAGTGTCCATGCACCTGGGGGAGGGTGTCCGTTTAGCAGGGGAACTCCCCTCTGTGCGGGGTGACTTCCTCTTCCCCCTATAAGTTGGAGCAGATGGTTCTGTGGGGAAGAGGCCAAGGTCACAGAGGAAGAGCTGCTTGGAAGTGGGGGCAGTAGGTGAGGCAAGGGAAGGTGTTTTGGATGGAGAGGCATCTGATGAATGCGGAGTGCATGTGGATGCCTGTATGTGTGTCTGTGACCCATCCCCTGTGTGTGTGCCATCAGTCCCCGGAGTGTGCGTGCTTGTGGCTCGAGACTTTGGCATGTGTGTCTGTATGCTGCCATTGCCTGATGTGGTGCGTGCATGTGCGGGTGTGTGTGTCTGTTGGACAGGCAGGGGAGTGGTGACTGTGGATGTGGCAGAGGTAGCAGGGGTGAGGGCCTGTTGGATGAGGGACACTGCTGCCGTCTGTGTGGAGGCCATGGCCTGAATGGTCCGATGTAGGGCAGACATGCTTGATGAGATGCCCTCCATGAAGGACACCAGTTGTGTCAACAGACTGGTGTGGGAATGGAGGACACTCAGCATCGCTGTCTGACCTACATGGAGCTGCTTCAGTAAGTCCACAGACTCCACACTCAGGGCAGCAGGGGAGAAAGGGGCAGGTGGTGCGGTGCCTGGCATGAAGGAGACATGCTCCCTTACACGGGAGCCTCCACGGACATCTGGATTGGGAGCAGAAGGGAGGGTGGAGATGGTGGTGGTGGCGGGGCCAGACCTGCTAGGTGTTGACTGGGGGCTGCTGGCACCCGCCTCCACAAGGGAGTCATCACTGAAGCTGGCGTGTTCCTCAGCCGAGGTGGACATAGCCGAGGTCTCCTCAGTGTGGCCCCCCTCACCCTCCGTTCCACTGGGTCCCTCCGAATCCTCCGCAGCGGACCCTGTCTGGCGCTCTGGCTCCTCATGGTCCGTGGAGCTGTCTCCTTCAGAGTCCGTAGATGTAACTGCAAATCAACAGGGCAAACAGAGAAACATCAGTCACCTGTATAGGCATCACACATCACAGTCAGAACAGCACATGACAGTGCACGTTTGTGCATCATTTGCAGTAAATACTCTTAAGTGCAGACACATATTTGCAAAACACACATGTCAGTCTGCCAGCAAACCATGCCCCTCATATCCTACATGTCCATGGAGACATCAGTCTGGTGTATGTAGCCAGACACGACTCATTTGTGCACACATGCACCACATAAACAGTTGCATGAACTGCAGGATTTATGATGGGAATGTGTCAGTACACACATATACCATCTCCTGCCACTGAGTTTGTACATGTGTCAGGTAAAGGGATGGACAAAGTAATTGTCAGTAATATGGATATGCTTCCTTCACCACACACCATGATGTGCGCATGTCTTGCTGGACGATGGCAGAATTGAGTGTATGCAGGACAACTTCCATCACTGCAGGATACACTAGAGCAATTTAAACAACATGCTTCAGGGCAGTCTGGGTAATCAGTCATTGCTGCCTTCTGTCACTTGGGCAGTGCATCACAAAACAAACAGTCTGCCCTGTATCTCAATTATGTAGTTGTGGGGAATATAAGCCCTGCATCTGTCAAGTGCACATGTTGCCCCACTGCTACCCACATGTGAAGGCAAATGATGATCCCACTTCCAACATATGCCACAGTAGAGTGACAGCAAGCACAAGTCTGGCAACATGAGCACATCACAGTCTGATGACAATGAAGTACAGCTGTCTGCACTTAAATTTTGGAAACACCATCAGGCACACTCAAGTGATTACACACCTATGTGTGACCCCATCGTGAAGATCCAACAGCCACATGTCAGCTGTCTGACCACCCAAAAATAATTGACACCCCAGGAGTCTAAAAATCCAGCCCACTCCACAATGAGACAGAGGCTGACACCTGATTGCACATTGCACAATGCATCCAATTTACTTTGACACACATGATTATGAAAACTGAGTGTACACCATGTCCGGAGTAGACATACCTGACCTGGTCCATGTGCAACATGGGATTAGCCCGAACAGTAGGCATGTGTCCATGCATGTGTGACACACATGATGGGCATACTTCAGAGATCATAACATTGTCACACATGCTGCATGTGTGTGTGGCTAACACCCCAGGCACATATGGTGAGGCAGAGCATCGACTAGGACACGTATGTATGGCCCACACAGAGTGCATGTCACATATCTGTCAATGTGCGGATACATGTCAATAAATTACACACTCCTGAAGGCTAATACATACTGCCAGTAGCAGATGCGTTCCCCCACATCAACCTTGGACAACAGCAGCCCCCCCGTGAGACATGTCACTGACAGAAAGGGACACACCTGTGTATCAGATGAGGAAGGGCCATTACAGAAATAAAGGACATGATTCTAGTTCAAGCAGACAGACAAACTTCGGTAGCGTAACCAGGCTGAAGGAAAGCAAAGTTCATGTTAGACACAGTTCACAGACAAGGCATGCACTTACCCCCTCCTTGCTGCTGTCTGGCCTTTAACAGCCCATCCAGGTCAGGGAAGACCACTGGCAGAATCCGGCGCATGTGGGGGGTCAGGGTCCGGTGTCCGCCCCTACTGCGAGGAGGCGACAGCTTCAGCAGGACTCTGGCAATGCATCTGCTCCAGCCACGTAGGTCCTGCCACCTCTTCTGGCAGCTGCGGATGCAACGCCTGTGGACCCCCACAGATCGAACTGCTCTGGCAATGGTCAGCCAGATCTCCTGTTTCTGATGGGCATCAACCTGTGAAGATGACAAATTTAAAGGGCTATTAACACACATACAACATGTTTGTACATCACACAGTTGGAGAAACATGTGCTATTCACAAGGGCATCTGATGTACACAGTTAGTGCAACTATGTGGATGGACACTTGTCCTGCATCACCAACATGGAAACATTGGCTGGGTATTATGACCGTCTCTAAATGCACTCTCACAGCACAGTACCTGTTCAGTGCAGGTACCTGCACACTTTGGGTGTGACAACTACAGAGTGAACATGCTAGCCAATGCTTCACACAATGCCATTAGTGGTAGTCAGACAAGATGCACAATGAGAGAGGATGTGGACTGCACACTCACCTGCTCCCCTGGTTTCCCATACAGCTTGCTGTACTGTGGTAGGAGGCTGTCCAGCAGGGCCTGGTTTTCCTCCTCTGTGAATACTGGGGCCCTCTCCACAGTACGTGCCATCCTTGGAGCCAGAGGATACAGAGACAGAAGCAGTGGTAGCAGAGATGTCTGTATGGAGCATTCAGTGCAGGCAAGTGAGCTCTCAGGGCAAGACACAGCCTTATATCAGTGCTGCAGAGGCAGAATCGGTCCCATGCGTACAAAATGATAGGTCAGACTCGTTCGCATCCTATGAATTTGTCCAATCCATGAGATAGGACGCATCGGACACGCCTACCGCAACTTTAAAAATACCTGCATCATGACAGTTTTGAGTTTGATACATTTGTACCAAAAGTTAACCGAATCGTACCCTACGCGAATCGTGCACGATGCAAAATGCGCGTCTGTTACCATGACAACCAACAGGCAACCAGTGCGTCCGGCTCGCTCAGGATGTGGCAGACGCGTGTATTGAAAACTCACCCACGTCGTACAGCACTGAATAAAGCATTCAATCGGTCAGTCCGGCTCGCTCAGGATGTGGCAGACTCGTGTATTGAAAACTCACCCGCATCGTACAGCATTGAATAAAGCATTCAATCGGTCAGTCCGGCTCGCTCAGGATGTGGCAGACGCGTGTATTGAAAACTCACCCGCGTCGTACAGCATTGATTCAAGCATGCAATCGGTCAGTCCGGCTCGCTCAGGATGTGGCAGGCGTGTGCATGCAATGCCCACTCATCAACTCAGACAATGTATGTATGAATAATGGCATGCTGTATGCCCTGTGTGGATGTAGTCCTGCACATGTCAAATGGGACTGACACAATAGACAAGACTACTGACATTATGATCCTAGCTTACAGTGCAACTAATGCAGTGTGTGTGAGGGAAATGACTAGTGTGAGTGACCACTTCACAGATCATCCTCCTATGCTTGGCCACTGTCCCAGGGGATCAATGTGTTGTGTAGGTCATACATCACATCATTACAATGTCCTGACCATGACAGTGTTGTGCATGGTGACAAGCTGTCTGTATGTAGTGTTGTTGCTAGGTCAGAATACCTTGTCCATGTCTGTGTACATTCAATGCATGTGCAATTTGACCTAAGAACCTATGGCTGATACTTAATTGTGTGTGTGTTGTGCATGTTACAATTGATCACATGGACAGTGTCAGAGAACAGTGAGTAGTCACAGTACTACACAGGATTATTTGGTAATACCTTAAATAATTGTGTGTATGTTCATGCTCACATTGCTGTAATTTCTGGATTAGGGCAACCTCAGACATCTGACTTCACTGTGTCATCATTGTAAGTGCCACGCAATCTGTTGATACTGTATTAATTGAAGTTTAATTCATATAGTAATATGTGTACATACTTTGTCATGTGTTCCTCAGGGCACCAAATGTCCACAGACCCTTCCCGGATCTTGAAACCATGGTGGAGCGTGAGTGCATGAGGAAATACAGGTTCACAAGGGCATTAATTTTGGAATTGACAGACCAGATGTCACCACACTTGCTACCTGGACGCACATATCCCTTTGCCCTGACCCCCAAGGTGAAGGTGATGACAGCACTACATTTTTTTGCCACAGGTTCGTTCCAGTTTACTGTGTCTGATGCTGGTGGGATGTCCCAGACGATGTTCAGTCGAGTGCTCCGGGACGTGTGTGAGGCCATGTTGAGGTTCCTCGACCTGTACATACATTTCCCCACACCGCCAGAGTTCCATGCCATTAAGGATGACTTTTATGCCCGGGACACATGCCACATGTTATTGGATCGATTGATGGGACACATGTGGGTTTGGTTGCACCACGAGCCCATGAACAGGTTTACAGGAATCGTAAACACTTTCATTCAATCAATGCCCTTGTGGTATGTCTGGTGGACCAGATCATCTCCTATGTATGTGTGCGTTTCCCGGGATCTGCACACAACACATACATAATGAGGATGAGTCGGATCCCCCAGCTGATGTCCTACTTCATGAATGAGCGTGCCTGGCTTGTTGGTGAGTCAAGTTGTCAGTGTCAGTTGTGTGATCATTGTCTGTTATGTTGTACCCTGTTGTTGCTCAACTGATCCTTCATATTTGATAATTTCAGGAGACTCTGGATACCCAAACATGCCCTGGTTGCTGACACCACTCAGGAACCCGGTCACACCTGCTGATGTCCGTTACAATGGGGCACATGGCCGGACCAGACGTGTGATTGAGCGCACATTTGGGCTGCTGAAGACCAGATTCCGCTGCCTTGCCGGACAGGAGGTGCCCTTCAATATTCCCCGGAGAAGGTGTGCAAAATCGTCATAGTGTGCTGCATGCTTCACAACAAGGCTGTGAGGAATAAGCTACCGCTCATTCAGGATGACAGGGACCAACGTCCTCCCTCATGGGAGGATCCAGGCCTGGGGAACGTTGCCAGTGAGGAGAGGAGGAAGAGGAGGTGGATGTCAGGAGACAGCTCATTGACAACTTCTTTGCTTGAGTGTAAGTATGCATGTCTGTCTGATGATGCCTTTCCTAAGCGTGATGTGTGTAAGTCGGACAATATGTTGTGATATGTGGGTGGGTCAGCTAATTCACAGGCTCCTTGCCGTTGTACAGTGTATGTTAAGTTATGATGGTCTCCACTACATTGTTGTATTCAACCCTAGCAATTGGTCAGAATTTACAATGGACAATAGTGAGTCAATGATTGGATATGTCATCATGGCAAGTTGTGATTAAGACTGTACTATGTCTCTCCTTCACAGGCTCCTTTGGCTGTTGTGTGGGTACACACCACTCTGTTCCATAATGGATTTTCAATTTGGACCAGTACTCTCTGACAGCCAATCTATTTGGTCAGATTTGTCTTTTCTTTGGTTTATTGGGATACTTGGAACTGTAATCAGTTTGCTTTTGTGTTGAGCAGAACTTCTGCCTGTGTAATAAACCTGTTACACACATTGATGTTTGCCTTCTCCGTTGCAAAAATATGCTACAACCGTTCATATCATGTTTTTCTGCCATGGTGTTCATTTCATTAGACAATGGTCTTTGTTTGTGCGGTTCAATGGATTTAATTTGACAACAGTGTGTGCAATGTTTAATGTTGCATGTGCTATGTGTGTTGTGCTGACCTTGCGTGGCTATCTCTGGTATGTGTCATGTGACATTTCTTAATGAGGCGGTAGATGAATTGTAAGCTGGTCCCTAGGATCATGCTGTATTATGCTAAAGTTACCGGAGCCAAGCTGACATAATCAATCAATCAATCAAGAATTTATAGAGCGCACTACTTACCCGCGAGGGTCTCAAGGCGCTGGGGAATAAGGGGGGGGGCCGATACTGGTCGAACAGACAGGTCTTGAGTAGCCTCCTGAAGGTCAGCAGGTCTTGGGTCTGTCGTAGGCTGAGTGGAAGGGTGTTCCAGGTCTTGGCGGCGAGGTGGGAGAAGGATCTGCCGCCGGTGGTTGTTCTTCAGATGCGGGGGACGGTGGCGAGGGCGAGGTCGGCGGAGCGGAGCTGGCGGTTAGGGATGTAGAAGAAGAGTCATCTGTTGAGGTAGGCTGGGCCGGTCTTGTGGAGTGCCTTGTGTGCGTGGATGAGGAGTTTGAAGGAGATCCTCTTGTTGATGGGGAGCCAGTGCAGGTTTCTCAGGTGGGGGGTGATGTGGCTGTGGCGTGGTACGTCGAGGATCAGGCGTGCTGAGGCGTTTTGAATGCGTTGCAGTCATTTGATGAGCTTGGCCGGGGCTCCCGTGTAGAGGGCGTTTCCATAGTCCAGTCTGCTACTGATGAGGGCCTGGGTGACTGTTCTTCTTGTATCTGTCGGATCCACCTGTAGATCTTGCGGAGCATGCGGAGGGTGTTGAAGCAGGAGGAGGAGACTGCGTTGACTTGCTTGGTCATGGAGAGCGTTGAGTCGAGGATGACTCCCAGATTGCGTGCGTGGTCGGTGGGTGTCGGGGCTGCCCCCAGTGTCGTTGGCCACCAGGAGTCGTCCCAGGCTTTGTGTGTGACATTTTAGCACACATTCTTTCTGTGATTGTTGTGCAAGATGCCTTTGAGTCCACATGAGATCATTTTGGTACTGTTGAAGCGCTGCGCCACAAGGCTGAAAAACAGGACTCTTTGTAATGGTAGATCTAGTCAGCATGGATAGTTTCGCCATGAAATGCTACACTTTGTTACACATAAGTGGAATACTTGCATTACATTGACGCACAGGGCAATAATCTACACAGATGGAAGATCTACATATACGCACCAGCGCTTTGCTGTGCATAAGCTGTGACCAGTACTCCTACTGTCTGAGGTGAGCGGTTGACCCGTATTGCCACAGAGTTCTTCAATGGTTTGTAGAATCTGTCACCATCACAGGGAGGGTGGTGCTTTCCACACTGAGGTTGTGAACACATTTCACCTGTACTATTATGTTTGATTATGGAATTGTATGTTGTTTGAGAATCATGTTTACTGCTGCAGGGGCTAGCTCGTATGCTGCATTGTAGGACAACAGTCAGAGATTGTTTATTTCTCAGACGTGAATTATTGAACATTACACACACTCTGATTGGGTGGACAAGCATGGGTGAGTGAGCGCGAATGTGTGCATTGCTACCTTGCTTCGGAGATGTTGTTGGTGCTGGCTACTGGGTGGTAGAATCATTGGGTGTCTTCTGCATATATTTTGTTGAGATGATGAAACACCAGAGGTAGTAGGTCATTGGATTGTGTGTTCTGATGTGAAACTAATGTCCAGCCATCCTTCGACAATGGCCTATTTTGCCGTGCATACTTCTGTATGAGAAGAATCACTACCACAGAACTCATGCACCTCAGTGTGAGACAGTGCCAGGTGATACAGATCATGAGCTAATAAGTGGGTACAGTGTACAATTCACAGATGACACAGGGTTTGTGTGAATATGAATTTATTAATGTGCATGTGACAAAATCTAACAGGTAAAGGTGATTGCATTCCCAAATTTATCATCCACAGTTCATAGAGGAGTTGGAAGTGTTGTCAGATGAAAATCCTTCGGAGCAAAATCCACAGTCCATTTGGCATTTAGTCCAACTTACATGCTCCATCCCATGTGGGAGAGTCCAGGGACTGTCAACAAAGTGAATGATTTGCACACAGTGGAGGATATCCAGAGCATTTATTTTGTTCCAGGGGGATGCATGTCCATCAGTCTCTCACTTGCCATCCTTCCTTGGATGGCCCCTCCTCTTCTTTGTTGGCGGTGGACCCTCAGTATCAGGTTGCAGCGGCGGAGGGGACTCTACGCCAGACTCCTCATCCCTCCCTGTGGCAGTTGCTGATGTAGAGGCAACAGGTGTGGAGTGCACACGGGGAGGTGTGGTAATGTTGGTGGTTATCTGGCGTAGGCATGTAAGTATGTCCCTATGCACCGCCGTGAGATTGTCTATTTTCGACCAGTTGGACTCCATATGGTCCATGTGTTGGTCCATACGGTCCATGTGTTGGTCCACACGGTCCATATGGTTGTCCATCCGGTCGAAATGTGCATCCTGCTGATGTTTCATGTCCCTGAGGATCCCGACAACCTGGCCAAAGTCTCCGGTGCATTCGCGATTTACATCGAAAATGCGTTGTAACTCGGGGTCAGCTTGTTGTCCGACACCAGCTGTGGGACGTGTCCTCCCACCACGCACCCTCACACCACTCCTTTCCCTACCCGCACGGACATTGCCTGGCGTAGCACGCACTGACAGCTCCTGTCCTCCTTCATTGTTGACAGGGCTGGTATTTCCTGCCAAATCCAGATTGGGCTGTCTTGCTGTGCTCCCAGGGTTTTGTTGTCTGGGTGTGTCCGTGGGGATCCGGGGCATCTGGATGTTATTGGACATTGCAGGAGTGGTCGCTGGGGCTGCTGATCGTACTGGTGCAGCATGCTGACCCACACCGGAGGTGCCAGGTTGGTTCCCATCGCACGAGGAGGTGTGAGAGTCATCCACACTGGAGGTCTCAGTGTCCGACGTTGTGCTGGAGCTGCTGGTGGACTCTGAATCTTCTCCAGATGATGCCCTCTGTTCTGGAGTGCCTGTGGGTAGTAGAGAGACACAATGTTAGTTGTGTATTTTCAGATGTAATGTTGTCATGCACAGCCAAATGTGAAGATGTTGTGGATAATGTTGCGTTTCCTTCTTATTTCTACTCATCAATCGTCACAGACACTGAGCTTTTATGTAATTGGACATTGTTATTTTGGAGACATGTGGTTTACTGAGCATGTCCAGCTCTGTGCATCAATGTGCATGTATTTAAATCCTTGACTGTTCTTATTAGTTGTTTGGCAAGTGTCACACTGTGCATGAGCCAGGTGTGTTGTTATTTCACACATCAGTGTTTTCACTATGACATACATACTGTAACTAATCCTATGTTTGGCAGGAATGGTGCATCTGTGCTTGCCTTTGTGGAGTTTCTCACAGTTACATTGCTGGTGTGACATGCAAACTCACTCTCCTGAATATGTGTCATCATTAGATGATTTTGCTTGGATGTATGTGTTGATGTGAGCAATCAATGACATTCACATGTGTAACCTCGTATGCAATAGCAACGCGTTTCTTCTGACATATGCATTGTTACATGGCAGGCCTTGAAACACAACTAATTACATTGGCATGCAGTAGGGGAGTAACTGACATGAGTAGTTGTATTATGCGATAATAGTATGATCTGACATTCCCTAATGTTGCCCACACTGGACTTGTAATGGTGAATAATCCAAGTTTATACTCCTGCGCAGAGACTACAGCAAGTTTGTGTGATGTTTCGCATTGTGCTGTTCTGCTATGTCCCAACATGCTGGTTGTTATGCGTGTGTATTTTTTGCATTGTTTGTGAACGTATGCAATGTGAGTAGTCATATTTATGTTGATATTTTTCTTCACTTTGCACATATGTGTCTATCTTGATGTGGTGCTATTGGTTGCTGCATACTTTTGCACATGATCACTTCATGTACATTCTACTTGTTCTCCATGGACAGAGAGATCTTTCCCAGGGATGGTCTTTTGCCTTTTCATGGTCAGAGCTGTGAAGTACAGTGTGTTTAGTGCTTGAGTTAGGCTGTGTTGACTTCTAGTCCACTTTCCAATGGCTAACAGACCACCTTACTCATCATTGTCAGAGGAGCAATGACAGTGAGGGTGGTATTTTTGAAGGATGCTGAGACCGCTGACTGATGTTGAATTACAATGCTACACACAACAATGCCTTGTGCACATGACACAGCGCAAGAGTATCAGCCGTCTTACATTACACCTCACATCTACTGTCCGTGGGCATTGTCCCAGATGTGTGTTTATCTGTGTGTGTTTTGTGTTATGTGGTGTGACAGCTAATTAGAGTGTGTCCTGTCCTCCACACACATTTGTAGCATGCACATTGAGGGCACATGTGACTGATCTATACCTGTCAGTGTGTGTAATGTGCAGTTAAGGTTATGGTCTGTAGTTGTGTGAGTAGGCCAAGAATTGGCAGTAGATATTTCCAGAATTCGTATAGGGTGGCCCTGTGTAGCCATCTTGACAGGGCATTTTCATTCACTCTCAGGGACAGCATAGTGACAGGTGTGTTCTTGTTGGACTGGGGGGGACTAGTGTGTGCTGGTGGCAGTAGTCATTGCTTCCACTCCTCCTCCCACCCAGGACAAATGGGCCAGCATGTTCCAGGGTTCCATGACAGTGTGTACAAAGTTACATTCAAGATGTCTGACAGTGGTGCCTGCAGTCATGCTGTACAGGACTGCCTACAGGGCCTTGTGTTCCCCACACCGTGGCCAGTGTCAGCCATCTTGACAGGGCATTTGCATTCACTCTCAGGGACAGCATAGTGACAGGTGTGTTCTTGTGGGACTGGGGGGGACTAGTGTGTGCTGGTGGCAGTAGTCATTGCTTCCACTCCTCCTCCCACCCAGGACAAATGGGCCAGCATGTTCCAGGGTTCCATGACAGTGTGTACATAGTTACATTCAAGATGTGTTGCTGTGGTGTCTGTGGCTGTGTATTTGGGGCGAATTTAGACTATTTGTACATGTACTCACCAGGTTCAGGGATTCCAGCTAGTCCAGTTATGGCCTCCTGTGGGAGGAGGTCCCGCACCTTGACGTCCACTGCCAGTCTTGGTGCTCAGGGCATGTTCTCTGGCAATGAGCCTCTTTACCCTCCTGCGAACGTCATAATACCGGTTCCGGATATCCTCCTTTGTGCGCAAGGTAGGTGAATGGGCATTCACCTTGTTGACAATCCTCTCCCACATCTTGGTTCTCTGGGACTGGGAGGTCTGTTGGGCCAAGCTGCCAAATAACTGTGGCTCAACTCGGATGATTTCATCTATCATCACTTCCAACTCAGCAGCTAGGAACTGTGGATTCTTCTTTGGGGGCATGGTGATGGGTGTTGGTGGAGATGTGTGTGTGTGTGAAGGTGAGGGTGAGTGTGTATGAGTGGAGGTGTGTTTCTTTGGTGCTAGTTGTGTGGATGTTGTTTGGTGGATGGGATGTGTGTGTTTGTGGTAGCTAGATGGGTTGTCTGTCTAGTGGTGTGGTGTGCTTGCATGTCTGTCGAAGTAGCAAATGGTGTTGGGAACTTTTGGCTCCCTTTATATTGGTTGTGTCTTGTTATTTGAAAATGTGTTTTTTTGGAGATGACAATGCGTTTTTTGGTAGTCTTGTTTCTGTTTCCATGGTTTTTTTTAATTTTCATTTTGTAATTCGTTTTGACATCACTTGATGCTTGTTCTTGAGTAATTTGTTTTGGACGAGTCTGTTCCATTCATACTGGGCTATGTGGCATCGTTCGCGTCCGAGTCGGTCGGGTCGTGTTGATGCTTGGCTATGTGGCATCGTTGGCGTCCGAGTTGGTCGGGTCGTGTTGATGCTTTGCTATGTGGCATCGTTGGCGTCCGAGTCGGTCGGGTCGTGTTGATGCTTGGCTATGTGGCATCGTTGGCGTCCGAGTCTGTCGGGTCGTGTTGATGCTTGGCTATGTGGCATCGTTGGCGTCCGAGTCGGTCGGGTCGTGTTGATGCTTTGCTATGTGGCATCGTTCGCATCCGAGTCGGTCGGGTCGTGTTGATGCTTGGCTATGTGGCATCGTTCGCGTACGAGTCGGTCGGGTCGTGTTGATGCTTGGCTATGTGGCATCATTTGCGTACGAGTCGGTCGGGTCGTGTTGATGCTTGGCTATGTGGCATCGTTGGCGTACGAGTCGGTCGGGTCGTGTTGATGCTTGGCTATGTGGCATCGTTGGTGTCCGAGTCGGTCAGGTCGTGTTGATGCTTGGCTACATGGAGTCGTTCGCGTACGTGTCTGTAGGTTGGCGCTTGGCTATCTCGATTTTTGCGCATACGAGTCTATTGCGTGAGCCTCCTTTCCTGCTGTCTCGGACGTATAATATATTTTCCGGCCGAGTCGGTCGTAACTTTCAAGCTTCGCATCATACTCGGCTATTTGTAAGGCGTGTGTACGGTTCGGTCGCAAAAAATGACGGGTCGGTGTCGGGTAGTACGTTTTCCGGCCGAAATCGGAATCAACACCTTAGTGTAGAGTATGCAACAAAAACTAAGGGGCCCATTAGGATGGCGCTCGCCATCTTAATGGGCCCCTTAGTGTTTGTTGCATACTCTACACTTAGTGTAGATTTTTGTAAGTGTCTCCATAGGCCCTGATTGAAATGGTAGTAACATCCTTGGATTGCTGTATGTGGGTATGTTTTCAGTATAGCGTTTATCATAGCTTGTTCAAAATCTATAATTATTTTCTCAGGAAAATAATTATTTGTCTCTTGCTTTATTTTATTTAGGATTTCTATATATCTTAAATTTTGCTTATTGGGAAGCAAGGCGTAAATAAAGGGAATGTTAGTATTTTGATGTAGGCCATGGATAGTATATAGTAACCCTGGGCGTAGTTCACGTAGTCGCGCTACGTGAGGCTACGCGAAGCTGTAAACGCGCTACGCAAGCTACGCGTAGCTACGCGAGCGTGCATAGTTGCTTGTCCCGCCCGTTCGCGATGCATTTTTCTTGTTCGGGAAAGCGTATTGCGTGTTCGGGACGCTGTTTGCGTGCTCGGGGGATAGTATCTTGCGAACTTGCCCATGCGGTCGCCAATGGGCGCGGCCATCTTGTTTTTCACTTGTCCCGCCCGTTCGCAATGCCTTATTTCCTGTTCTGGGTCACGTATAGCGTGTTCGCGATGCGCATTTCATGTTCGGGAACGCGTTTTATGTGTTCGCGACGCTTTTTGCGTGCTCGGGGGGAAAAATTGCGCAAATTTACCCACGTGGTCGCGATGGGCGCGGCCATCTTGTTTTTCACTCTATGCTATGGTTCTGGGCATGCTTTTCCTCCCTCTATCTTTGTAATCCTTAGGTTTTTACACTGTTTTCTGATCTTTTTTATTTATTATCTATCCCTCTCTGTCCCTAAGTCTATATTTTGCATTTTATTTCTACTTTTACTGCGTTTTTTTAACTTTTCTACTGTTTTATATTACTTCCTTCTTTAAGCTCCTACTTCTTCCCCTAACTTTATATTTTCCTTCTAAATTTTCTTTTCCGCCTCCCGCACACCCCAGAACCATGGCTAAGGGTACCACCACTACCGGCTCCAAGGGCAAGGCGCCTGCGCCCAAGAGCTGCCTGCCTTGCGGCAGACTGCGCCCTGCAGGGGTGCCGGCCCGGGAGCTTTTCTGCGAGGCGGAGGTGGCCGCCCTTGTTTTTTTTGTGCAGTGCCACCTCCCCTTGACCTTGGCAGCAGGCGGCAGGCCTGGCTCCGGGTACCCTGCCCAGGAGCGTCACCGCCGGTGGGCGAAGGTGCGCCGGGCAGTGTTTCGCTGCTCAGGGGTCCGGCGCACCCATAACCAGCTGGCTCACCGGTGGTCAGACATCTTGGACCGTGAGCAGGACCTGCTGGACCTGCTAGGTGTCGAGGTCGTGGGGCTTGGTGAGTAGCTAATATACTAGTAGTATAAGTATTGTGTATAATTTTTTTCTGAATAGCAAGATTGCTGCTGCTTACATTGCAGGTAAATTATGTTTCAAAATCTTCTGTGATTGTAGGACACAGGTGCTCGGCGCTACTAATCTTACTTGTTTGCAACTTTGCGCTCGCTTGGGCTGATTATGTAAGAGTTTACTTTAGAGAACTTAAGTTAGGTAATGCTATTGCTAGAGAGACTCTAGTCCTTCCTTTGTCCTCCTGTCACTAAGAAGAGATAGTGTTGGATGGATTGATAGGTTTAGTTAGTATTAGTTGGTAATTTTTGAGCGGTCTGCGTGACGCATCCTCTGTCACCGAGTGCTGCTTACCCCAATCCTTAGTAGAACCTTTTGTAGTTTGTTTAGTGAGTGGTAAGGCTTAGCAGTGTCACTAGCAGAACATCAGACACAACCAACCAACAATTTGGTGTATGCACAAATTTATGCATGTGTCCTCCATCTATGCATTATGGAAATGCAGACTTAGTGAACAATTGGCCCATCTGGAATAGGTGGGCTAGCTAGGTGAGGTGGTACTTAGGCTTAGTTAGTATTCTGGAATTAGAATGGAACACTGGATTAATGTTCAGAAATAATAACTAGACGGTACGCGAATCCCGCAATACTACTAGTCGACCATATTAGATAGGTCAAATTTATTGCAATTGTTGTTTCCATAAATGTTTTTTGGAGCGTTTTTTAAAATATTTTAATTGTTTCACACCACTCAAAAAAAAAAAAATCAAAATACGCTTTATTCGATTTTTGATGCGATAAAAATCATAAAAGCACAGAAGTATAAAAGAGTAAAGCACAAATTACACCATGATACAGAATATTAAAAAACGGTACATATCTATCCTCATAACCACTTGCTATAAGATTAGTCTAAAAAGCAGTTTACATTGTATTCCTAAACCTAATCACAGCTCTTAAAAAAGCGGAAACAGCTAAAATAGTTTGTTCATTTTCCAAAGATTGTAATCTTAAAAAAGCAATTCTGCATTGTCTTAAGCCCCATTTTCTTAAAATTGGTATTAAAAACTTTTTCCTCAATGAAACGTAATATTTACAAAACAGTGTACAATGCATAGTCGATTGTACAGAAATATCATCACAAGGGCATAGGGGCACATTTTTCGACCAATCGTTAATTTCTGGGAAAGTAGTCAACCTGAAAAAGAACCACCTCGGAAGCGGGTTAAAAGCATACGGCAAAAACTACTCTGTACCTTTACCAAGTACGGTTGTATTCCTAGACAAATTGTCATCAGATGGTTCTCCATTACCGTTTGTTTCTCTCTTTCTATGCACCATCGTTTATCCGCTAGGTGGTTCAAATAACACATTTTTATAATTTTTCTAGATATCGTTTCCATACAAGTTGGGGAATCAAAATATTCTGGATGACCAATCTCATACGACATTTTTTTTATATAACTAATCCATGGTATACTAGCCACCTTATCTAGTTTAATACAGTCTAAAATTACGTCTCTGTTAAAACCTGTTTCCACAGATGCCCATACCTTATGCCACAATAGTAGGGGATTAATTTTGATTATGTCCGTGATATAAGTAAGACCAAGTTCCCGATGGCAATTATATGTGGCAGTAGAACTGGGGACCGCCAATAAATAGCGAATAAAAGCGTTTTCACAGAATTGAATATCTTGTGATTCTGCGATACCCCATAACCCTGCCCCATATGTCGCGGTCGTAATGCATTTAGATTTATAAATATCCAGTAGCTCAGGGACTGGTCTACAGCCTATTTTTTTCGAGAAATTCATAACTGCTCCTATTGCTCTTGAAAAGGTGAGCTTTCTTGCCTTAATGGCCGGTTTCCATGACCCCTTCCTATCAAAATTGATTCCCAAGTAGGAAAATCTGTCTGTATTTTCAATTTTTTTATTATCGATAAAAATGTCACATTTTTTACTTTTCTTAGTTCCACAGCTCATTGTGTATGTCTTTGTGATGTTAACTTTTAAGCCCCTTTCTTTCATATATAAAACAAAATTAGTCACAGTTCTTTGTAATCCTATCCGCGTCCGCGCCATAATAACTGCGTCGTCCGCATACAATAAAATGGGAACAGGGGTATTTTGAATAATGGGGTAATCTTGTCTATGATCAATCAAAAATTGTCCTAAGCTATTGATGTATAACGAAAAAGAAAAGGGGCAAGTATGCACCCTTGTCTCACCCCTTTTTAATACAAAACTTAGCTGAACACTCCCCTGTCTCCCATATCGCACCCTCGCCCCTGCCCCCTATACAATTCCTTAATAAATACTAGCAGGGGTGGATCAACGTCCATTTCTTGAAGGATGGTCCACAACTTTTCATGTTTGACGCAGTCGAATGCGGAGCTTAAATCGACAAACGTTAAAAAGAGGTTACCCTCCTTTGCTAGAGTGTATTTCGCAATAATTAGTGATAGGTTTAGTCCCTGTTCAATCGTACCGAGACCTGTACGAAATCCATATTGATGAATCGATAGCACACCTTTTTCTTCTGCCCATAACTGTAATTTATTCAGGATGACCCTCCCTGCAATTTTCATAAATGCATCCAATAAAGAAATTGGGCGGTAGCAACTTGGGTCATTTCTATCTCCTTTTTAAAAATAGGGATCACTACTGCATCAGTCCAGGTAGAGATAAACTTATAGCGATTACAACTATTTAAAACATTCGTTAAAAGCGGGGCCCATAACGCTAGGTTAGATTTATAGACATCAACTGGGACGCCGTCCGGCCCTGGAGCTTTCCCTGAAGCACTATCAGTTATAGCCCTACTGACCTCCTCAAGGGAAATATCAATAACTATAGGAAATATTTTTGACTGCGCATCTTCTTCAGTCCCTATTTTGGCTGAGGCTATCTTATTAAAATCAACAGTCTCATCATTATAAAGAGACGAAAAAAATTCCACCCATTTCTGCTCAGTAATAGCTAAATCTATAATATCCGTCTCCCTGTTTGCATAGAAGGGTGCATTAACCGCTTTCCAAAAACCAATGGTATCTTTCTTTAGGCATGCTTGATGCAGGGCCTGCCAAGCTTCCATTTTTAATTGTGTCTTACGTTTTTTTGGGCTAATCGATATACTGCTCGGGCCTGTCTTACTTCTTCTTTGCATCTATTCCTACTTTGGAGGACATTTTTCAAGTGAGAGTGGGCCTTGCTACAATCTCTGTCAAACCAACCCTGTCGTTTATTCGTTCCTAGCCGCTGTTCCTTTTTTAATAGATCTCGAGCCTCCTCAGTTATCTTAATAAAAGCATTCAAAATTTCCGCATCGTCACTCGTCTGTGATAGGCAAGTTTCAATGTCATCTAATGACCTTTTAACTAATTGATTAAGAAAGGCCGCGGGATCCACTTTTTCCCAATTCAATGTATATCCATTTATACTCGCTAAGTTAATATTGTAATTATAGTTACAAGTGATAACATTAGTCATAGTTGTTACTAAGCTTTTATATTGAGATTCAATTCAATTGGGTAGTGGTCACTCATTAAAATGTCAAGAGTTTCACAGGATGAAATAGTACTCGAATATCTTTTTGACATTATGGCAAAATCAATTGTAGAATTGCAACCTCTCCCATTAAAAGTGGGCTCAAAAGGTATGGGCGGTCGACATAGTTCGTTTGCGTATCCCATGTCGAAGTGAAAAATTATATCGTTTAGCAGATCCCCTAGAACTGTATGTGAAAAATGTGTCGGAAGTTCATCCTTGTAGTTACCTAGGCCACAAATTCCCTGCTGGCTATGTTGGCATAAAAAACAATTAAAATCACCCACCCATAAAATAAGCATATCTCCAGACGTTTTTCCCTCTATATTTTTTAAGATTTGACAAAAATCCACAAGGACATTTTCCAACTGAGCTTTGGGAATATTATTATAAAAATTTATTAGCATTACAACCCCTTCTCCCCTTATGCCCATCATTAATATCTGATAGTAGTCAGATGTATTTACAAGTTTTATATTTGTGAAACCTGCTACATTAGAAATATAGGTACATAAACCCCCTTTATTTCGCCCCTGATTACTATTAATGGCTGGTGTATTAAAAGTTTGAAAACCATTTATATGGTGTTCTCCTGTTACCCAGGTTTCTTGAAGGCAGATTACAGAGAAATCATTAATAAAAGTTAACCACTCTTGATCTTTTACTTTGGTGGTTAATCCCGCAATATTCCATGTTAAAATTTTATAAGACATAATAGTATTTAGTTGCATCTGCCCTCCTCCTAATTCAGTGTGGGTCATATCTCTCATTTGGTTTTCCCCTTGCGTGATTAATGTTCTTATTTCACTAGCTCCCTTTCCACTATTATCTTGTACTGTGTCACAATTTCCATATCTTTCCCCTTCCTCTTCATTTGGGCAGAACGTGTATTCACTTTCTACCTCTAACGCAGTATCAGTAACGTAATCATGTACAGGCGGGTTCTCGCCCAATATAGGTATCAAATTCACCTTAATTTGACCATCCTCTCCCCCTTGCTTTACTATTGGTCAATCTAAATCTTCCATTGAGGTTAACAAGTCATAGCGATTATAAAGTGGAATACGCCTTGGCTTTGTTAAGTCAATACGAGAATCCCCTACATGGTTACCCGCAGAGGTCTTGGGGAGAATGATTTGGGGGGATAAAAAGCCCCTAGTGGTAGGACATTTATTTCATTATCTTTATAAGTTACATTTCCTATCCTAGCAAGAATCGCATGCACTAGCATCGGGTCACTGAATGTTAAAACTATACAATCTCCATGTAGAGCTTTTCGACCCTTTCCCAGCCACCTAACTCTTCTTACCATTTTAAAATTTTTGAACAAAGCATCGTTAAAACCAAATTGTCTTCCTAACCAATGCAGAGACTTATTTCGGATCTCCTCCCAAGGTTCAGAATCTAAGCTATGTCTCGTTGGTACATTTGCCAAGATTACTACATAAGGTGTAGCAGCTGGTGGTAAATCAAGGCGATCACCCTCTATACTCTCTAGGTTTGACCTTGGCCTCGATACAAAGGCCCCTCTGTTAGTATTGGTATTTGTTCTAATCTTCTCTGATTCCACTCTATCTACACCCTCTATTAAGTGCAAATTATTCCTTGGGTGGATAGAACTTTCGGGTGGTAATCTAGTTACAACATGGGAAGTACCACTATTAACGGTAGATCTAACATTCATTTCAATGGGATTAATCGTGAGTCTCTCTGTAAGTATAAGATTAGGTGTATCACTACCTTGTAAAGGCACCCCACCTATGATCGATTTATTCATTCCACTTAAATACCCCTCCAAATTTGCTACTCTATCTGTTAAATTTCCTAGGGCTCCAACCATATGACTGTACACTTCTTCTATTCTCTTAGATATTTTTTCCAATAACATTGTTTGGACATCAATTTGGCTGCTCAGGGAAGGTATACCGTTCCTGGCAGTATTTTTGCAATCAAGTTGTTTTGATGAATGCTGTTTCCCCTGTGGTTTTCTTTTCTTTAATGTTTGATTTTTGGCCGACTAATTAAACTAGCCGGAGTCTCTCTCGCCAATTTCCCACATGCATTCTCCTCCATCATATCTGGGTTCTTACTTCGCTTCAAGGGAGGTTGACAATCATCTCGTAAATCACTCACATCTATGCGCTCAGAAAACTCTAGTCTACACCCATTTAGCGCACCCTGTGCAGTCTCACTCTCATTTGGGTTTATAACAGCTGTAATCAATGCACTATTCTCTTCCGTTAACCTGCCCTGCCTTCCTTTCGTCCCTTTTGTCAGTGTTTCTTCTACCGTGTTAATTTGTTCTTCAATTGCCCCCATAGCACCAGTCAAATATGTCAGCAATGATGTTTGGCCTGCCAATTTTAAATCGGAGTTCTCCCCCTGAGCTATATGGCCCAGCTTTCTTTTGGTCATTTCCTTTGTTTTTTATAAAAGCCCCTCAAATAATAAAAAAAAAATAATACGTTAATCTATGAGTACTTGCGCATATAAATATCCATATGTCACTGTGTCCACTTTAGGGGGGTGGCCCAGCCCAGCCTCTGTCGGTCTCAGACGGGCTCAGACGGGCCCGTCTTGGCCCGGTCTTCGCCCGGGCACGTCCCGCGCGCGTCCCGCGCCGCGGAACCACGGGGCGGCTCTTTATCGCGTTGCAGCCCCTCCAGGGGCTGTGTGCAAATAGCAAAGTGTACCAGGGATCAGGGCAAGGGACAGCAGCAAAGACCTTCACGAGCGCGGTCTCCCGCTCACCGGGACCGCGGGGCGGCTCTTTATCGCGTTGCAGCCCCTCCAGGGGCTGTGTGCAAATAGCAAAGTGTACCAGGGATCAGGGCAAGGGACAGCAGCAAAGACCTCACTGAGTGATTTGTCCTACTAGTACTGTCAGTCTCTCGTCCTAGTCCATTATACCTCCCCCAAACATCTTATCTTACCTGTGATTGATGATTAAGTTAGGCACAGCGATGGCTGCATGGCGATGATGGTTTGGTTTCCCAAGAGAATGGAGATGCCATGGTTGTGGTGGTAGTAGTAGACACTGGCAGTAGCATTTGCAGAAAAAGAAAATGAGACAGTCACTCGCCTGAGAGAGACTGTGGGAGGAGTAGTAGAACGAAGTAAAGTACAGTACACAAGAAGACTGCCAAACAAACAATAATATTGCAAATGCTAAAGTAAAATAAAACATAATGGTGGCGGGGACAGCCTAGTACAACAAGTTACAAACTGTAGTTGTGTCAAGTCACTCAACACAATCGTAACCTTTACTGCTGTGTAGGAGGATGTTGATGATGAATCCAATCGATGCCAGCAATTAATTATGATGTATTAGGTCCCTTTGGAAAAATTAATTGACTTGCACATAGACTGAGCATGGGTGGGCAAGCAGAAGAAGATCCTCGCCCTGTCTTGAAATTGAATTAGTGTTGCTTTCACCACATCTGCCCCAGCAAGCGTGTGATCAATTGTTGGTGTACATTTAATTTAGTCACACCTCAATATAAATCACACAGCCCGGGGGAAGAGGGTTAGGGTTTGATGAATGGATGGGAAGGGGGGTTTGGGGAAAGGTTTGACAAAGAAAAACAGTACGCATGGACACAACAAAAGCAAAACACAATCTTGGCAGACGACCATCATATCCATAAATCTGTTAAGGGAGAAAAAGGAAATGCATGCATGATGAAGATAACTTGATGGTTAATGAGTAGTACTTACTAACTACTACTAGACAATTAGACAGTACAGGGCAGCAGTATATTAATATGCAATTTGCCTTGCCTGTCTGCCCTCAGAGAGACCCAAATTACATGTTGTACCGGGCTTACTTTTAAAGATAGCAAAGAAAATTAAAAAATAGTTGTAGGGATCAATTAGCGAACAAACAACAACAACACACAGTCGTAATGATTGAAGAGAAAAAATGAATCAAATTAATTAAAAGACGATGAATGATACTAAAGTTACTGTATTATCCTGGTCAAATTGTGGAGTTGTATCTCGGCATTCCTCTTGGTCCTCCCTTCCATGGACGCTCCGTCCATCAATCTTGGGTGCAACTGCCTGCCTGGCGGATGCGGATTGGTAAGGTAAGTGTGAGTTGTTTTTCCCAGTATAGCACAGGGTAAAGGTTGGCCTGTAAGTGTAGATGGAAAAACAAAAGGGATATTGAAAAATCAATGAATAAAAAAAATGCATCAATTACGGTGGAGTGCAACAAGAGAAGAGAGAACACTTTCAGACTGAGGCGGCATGGATACATCATGTCTACTCTTTTTACAGCATTAAGCTACAACAACAACAGGACAGAGCAGGCCCATGGCATCGGGCCGTGACCCAACCTCCATTTAGCTTAAATTTTGACAGAGCCAGACAAAGCACATATACAGCAACCTAGCATTTTCAAAATTAAGTGACTAAATCAATGCATTGCTGTCAGTCATACCACTACACTCGACTCCACCACTACACGGACATGTAGGTGTGCTGTGGTTCTTGTTGAATTGTGTTTACCTTTTATGCCACTTCATTAAACGCAGTTATTCCATCAATCATCTCTGATCCTATTGACTGACTGCGAAGAGTATAGTATGTGGTCATCATGATCATGGTGTCCAACTCAGTCTGTAGTGTACCGAGTGAGTCCAGAGTCCATATTCAAATATCCAATGGATCGTCCTGCAGTAGAAGTACAATTTTGTTATTAAACAACAAGTCTGTTTCCAGCATTAACCTGAAACAGGACACATATACAGTAACATAGCATTTTCCAAAGTAAGTAACTAAATCAACACACAGCTGTCAGTCATACCTCCACTACTACACTCGTGACTACTCGACTCCACCACTACACAGACATGTAGGTCTGCTGTGGTTGTTGGCTTATTTACCTTTTATGCCACTTGATTTGAAGCGCCCGAGTTATTCCATCAATCATCTCCGATCCAACTGACTGACTGCGAAGATAGTATGGTCATCATCATGGTGTTGTACGTGTTGTCCAACTCCAACTCATTCTGTAGTGTACCGACTCCGAGTAAGTCCATATTCCATATTAAAAAATGCAACGGATATTGGCCTGCAGTAGTAGGAGTACAATTTGGTTATTAAAAAACAAGAAGGGAAACATTGACTGTCACTTGAGTCACTTTTAGTTGGTAGATTAATTACTAGTACAGTTCGACTTCATGCACATCAACACAAAAAACAGCAATCACTCAGAGTCAGCATCCAATGCATGCCATCATTACCTGTCTTGCTCTTCTCTTTGGCTGTCAGATGCCTAGTTCTGACAGGTGTGTGTTTTTTTACCGAGGCAGTGGCCTCATTATTACTCCACATTCATTTTTGAGTGTTAGTCACTGTTTCGGTTTTCTTATTCATCTGTGGCACTTTGTCGCAGTTGAAGTTGGTTCACATGGTCAGCGCTGTGATGGGCCGCGGCCTGGGTAGCGGTCATTGGTCAATTGAGTTTGCAGAAATGTCAGCAAGTTTCTTCGAAGAGTCTTGTCTTTCTTTGCCAAGTACCTTCTGTTCTGACAGTGATGAGCTTTGGATGCCTGCCGAGGCTGTAGCCTTCTGACAGTGATGAGTTTACTTTTGGATGCCTGCCGACTGGCGAAAGCCTTCTGACAGTGAAGAGTTTTGGATGCCTGCAGAGGCGGTAGCCTTCTGACAGTGATGAGTTTCGGCTCGGAAACAAAAGGAGGATAGCTATAGTCATGTTCCACTTCTTCTGGAGGGACTGTTAGAGGCAACATTTCTTGTACTATTCTCCATCCAATGTCTGGCTTGATGGAAATGTATTTAGAGCAAGTCAGGAAGATGGAGCAGGACTCTGAGGAGTGGACAGTTAAATGCACAGAGGTGCAACTCCAATATGGAAAAAAAAAAGAGAAGACGGTGGTGATGGATTTGTTGTGATTTGAACCAGAAAGACAGATACACACACAAATAAAGGAAGGAAGAAAGTAACAATTTGAAAGCTTAGTTGTCAGGGAAGAGGAGCTCGTCCTCAAACTCTGGTGGTTCGACCAGAAGTAGGTCATCTAACACACTACTTCCGTCACCTAAGTCGCTCTCCTCTTCCTGCTGTGATTCAGGTATTTTGTACTCCGGTGGTATAAAGTGCTGATTCATTTTGATCATGGTTAACCTCTCCACACTTTTGGGCGAGAGACAGGTCCTTTTCACAGTTACAATGGCACCAGCAGCACTGAAAACACGCTCAGAAGAGACACTTGCGACAGGGGAAGCCAGATACTTTATCGCCAGCCTGCTGAGCACTGTCCATTGGCTTCTTTTCCCATACCAATACACCAATGGGTTTCGATCCATGAAGACCTCTGTTGTGTCATCCAGATAGGCCTGGACCGTCCGCTCAATGCTCAGGGGTGCTCCGATGTGCTTGGCCTCTTTTGCCTTTGCATCAGCACTGGACTTACCATACCCATGCCGTAGAAACCAATCAGTTGCCGATTGTACTGTGGCTGATGATCCTGTTCTTGCTGTTGTTGATGTTATTGGTAGTGTTGGTGACTGCTGGGAGGCAAACGCACTGCCCTCAGGCTCTGAAGTAGAATTTGACTCTGGATGTCCTGTAGTACTTGTTCTGGCCTGGGGCGGCGGGCCTCTAATTACCAGCCGTTCGTTTTTGAAGTCAGTGGCTTCCTCAGCTATCAAAGTTTTGTACTTGGCAACCTCCACTTCTGAAAAAGGAATTACTGCCTTACTGTTCAGAAATACGTTGTACCATGGATCCAAAATTGTGGCAGTAATGTAATGTTGATGTGACACAATGTTATTTTGAATCCTTGTATTTTCAGATAAGCGAACGGCTAAGGAGTCCGCCAAATAATATGCGTCTTGTTTGTCATCCACACCTGCGTACGTTTCAGACACCACCTTCAGCTGTTGCTCTAGCATGTGCAACAATGGGATAGCTTGGCACATAGTACAGTCCTCCCTGCTGACTTCACATGTGAAGACCTCAAAAGGAAGTAGCATCTCTGTCAGGCATTTAACGAGGTCCCATTGGCCCATCTCAATGGTCATGCCTCTCACAGTAGGATCCCCTAATCTTTGCATGACATAAGCATTGAGTGGTATGCACTGCTCAAACAGACGATCAAGCATGTAATAAGTTGAGTTCCAACGTGTTGGCACCTCCTGGATGAGTGCTTTGACTGGCATTTTATGCTCACGTTGAATGACCCTCAGCTGCTTCTGGGCTTTAAAAGAATGGCTGAAATGTGTGCATATACTTTTGCAGGTGGCCAGTAAGTTGCTGACTTTGTATTCATTTTTAAGAAAGTCTTGAACAACAATGTTAATGCAGTGTGCCAAACACGGGACCCTGAAATAGCCACCATCTTTCTTGGCCCTAACTACATTACTGCCATTGTCCATGGCAACAAAACCAATGTTAAGCCCTCTTGGGCGCAGCCACTCAAAGACCTTGCTGTTAAACTCATCCAAAATGTTTGCAGCAGTATGAGATTTCTCCATGGCAAACATGGCTACAGTTGCATGTTTGCGAGTGGCATAAAAATCTCAGCAGCGTCAACACCAGCAGATATCTTTTCTCTAACCCCCACAAAAGAGATCCAGTGTGCAGTGATGCACATGTAATCAGTGGCTTGGCAACTGGTCCACATGTCTGTTGTCAGGTGGATACTCTGAACAGCACTCTGCTTCAAGGCTTTTCCAAGCAATTCCAGCACGTCGTGATGTAGTGCTGGAACAGCAATTCTGGCGAAATAGTAGCGGCTGGGAACCTGCCATTTTGGGCAGATGGCTGTCACAAATTCCAGAAAACCCACCCCTTCAACAAAAGAAAAAGGGAGAAGGTCCAGTGCTAACATTTTAGCCAGCTTCGCATTGTACAAACGTGCTATTGGGTGGTTGCGTTCGTACTGCCCCTCTGCCCTAGTAAACAGGCTGATAATGGTAGGCTGCAAGGTTTTCCTTTCTGTTAGGCTCAACAACGCACTTTTTTACATTGCGGTACTCCTTGGTGTCTCAGGCGGACTCTTATTTTTGTGCCACTGAGATGTTGCTGAGGATGTGGGCGGTACCACTGCACTGCTGGGGACAGGGCTACTTTGTGAACCACTACCAGAGAGAATGTCTCCCTCTTCCTCCGTGAGCGGATCTTCTACTCGTTTATCCCCAACAGCAAGTGTTGCAGTTTTTATGCTGCGAAGGTGGTCCTCCCAGTCGATCAAGTGGTGTTTTTTCAGATGGGTTATTTGGCCTCCGGTACCATAGTTTGTACCAAGCTTACCCCGACTAACAGAGGTATTACAAATGGAGCATATAGCAATGTTCTCCTCCTTTTCGCTAACCATAAAGAAGTCCCAAACTGGGGAGCTTAACTTTTGTCTCCTGCTGGAGGTGCCACTTCCAATGCCGGATGAACTGGAGGGTGTGCTTTGAATTTGACTCTATGCAGTACCACTACCTACTTCTACTGAGGTGGTGGTTGTGCTGGATGTAGGTCGCTGCCGGGCCTTTGCTAATGCAAATATGGAAGCTGTAGGTGGTGTTGGTGTTACCTGTGTTGGTATTATCCGTGCCACATCCCTCACAGCAATTTGGGATGTGGTAATGTCGGTCTCCACAGGGGCGGGAGTAATGTCCATGATGACTGGCTCATCATCATCCTGCTGTTCTACATCGACCTCCATAAGTGTAAGGCTTTCTGGAACCTTCCTTTTCCCTAGCCTGGTCTTGGAACGTGTCTCTCTCTCATACTCAGTTTGTGGCTCCCAAGTGGCATCTGGATCATCAGAAGGGGTGCTTGGTGAAGAACTCGATGAACTAACCCTCCTTTTCCTTGCTGGGGATGTGGAAGACAATGGATCTTCTGAATGAGTGGCTTCCTCTTCTTCTTCCTCTGCATGAGGCTCGTTTTCCTGAACTGCCCCTACTTCGGGAGGAACAACTACTATTGTGGGCGGTGGTTGCGGCTGTTGTTGACCACTTATCTGCTGTGTTTCCTCCTGCGTTAATTAGGTACTACTTTGAGATAGCGATAAGTTTATCTCAGGCTCAGCCTCACTGGTTTGCACCATTAGGCTGGCTACCTCTTCCACACTCATGTGCTTGGGCCTGGGTTGGTGGGTTGGGCCCACTGATGCGGAGGTGCTACCCCCAGCTTGCCCCCCGGACACCGCTGCTGCAGGCGTAATTTTTGGTTTCCCAAAAAAGGTGTTGGGCGGCACACCAGACTTAAGTGTCACTTTCACTTCCTTCTTCTGTTCCTTCTTCTCAATAGCAACTTTCTTGGTACTGGAGGACCTGGTACCTGCTTTCTTTGGGGCCATCTTCTTCAGATGTCAGCAGCACTCAGTTGCACAAGTGCATAGATGTCTGGTCAGATCACATGTCACGTCGTGTACAGCAGCAGGACGTCTGTCTGGCAGTACAATGGGCGATGATGACACCTCCTCCTCAGTCTTTTGTGCACCTAAAAGCCAGAAGAATATCAGTCAAACGTGGAATTTGTTGTGCTTAAATTACTACTAGTACAATCAAACAAATATAATATATAACTTAGTGTGTGGTGGTCACAATTATAAAATTTTAGTAACTCAGTTAATAACAACAGTGTAGCCATTCATGAGACTTTGACAACAAGGGCTTTCCTGGTGTACTGTGTACACTCAGGAAGAATAAGAATAGCAAAGAACAAAAACAAAAATACAAATGTAGTGGAACCTGTTTGGCCTTAATTTGTGCATCACTTGGGATGGATGCAGCATCAGGGAGCTGCAGCTGGCAATGGGGATGGAAGCAGTAAGCCAAGAGGAACAATGGAAAGACACACAGGCCTATGTGGCAAAAACAGCACACTACTAACCACCACCACAAAATGGCCCCCAGCCACATGGTCACTCACAGGCACAAGGCCCGGAAAACAATGAACTCAAGCAGGCCTATATGGCCAGACAAAGGATGCCTGATAAACAACAGAGCTTTAATGCAAAAACGAAAATCCACATGGCTAAAAAGGTTGGAAAGTTACACAACAACCACAACAACAACACATACACATGCAACAAAGGCATTTATTTAACACACACCCAAAAAGTGAACTACACCCCAAAAACCACATTTTGCAATTCAATCCAATGCCCTAAATGATGTTTAAATTCAACAGACACCACAGAAACAGTTGTTTCATGCACCCATGAGTACCTCTGGGCCTACTGGCTGAAAAGGCCTAACACACACCAAAAAAGTGAACCCCCCCCAAAAACCACATTTTGCAATTCAATCCAATGCCAACCATGCCCTAAACGATGTTTAAATTCAACAGACACCACAGAAACAGTTGTTTCATGCACCCATGAATACCTCTGGGCCTACTGGCTGAAAAGGCCTAACACACCAAAAAAGTGAACCCCCCCCAAAAACCACATTTTGCAATTCAATCCAATGCCATCCATGCCCTAAATGATGTTTAAATTCAACAGACCACACAGAAACAGTAGTTTCATGCACCCATGATGAGTACCTCTGGGCCTACTGGCAGACTAGGCCACAAGCTTGGAGGCCTATACAAAAGCACAGTGGCTGGTCCCACAAAATGTCCGCCACCACATGGCCAGGCCACCCAGGAAGACAAGACAGACAATGCAGGCCTATGGCAAAAGCACAATGCCTAGCTTCACAAAATGGCCGCCACCCACATGGCCAGGCCACCCACAATAACAAGAAAGGGAAGACAAAGGACAGGAACAGGAAGTTGGAGACTCTGGGGAACTTCCTTCCTCTTTAAAAAAATTGTAAAAAAAGAAAAATGACTCCTTGCTCAAAAAACTACAGCCAAATGACAACCTGAGGAGTTTTTTGAGCAAAATGACCAAAATCAAAATTTTCAAGAAGGTTTTATGCTGCTCGAGAGATATTCTTTGCCAGATTGCAAATTCTGCGTGTTCGGCATCGCGATCTTCACGAAAAGTCGTTACCACGCGCGCGACAACGCATATTGAGCGCGCGAAGAAGAAAAAAAGTGTAACTCCGCGTTGTCGCACAGTGCAGAGTTGCCAAAACTCCGCGAGCTGAACGCCCAGGGTTACCTACTGGCTGAAAAGGCCTATTTATTTAACACACACCAAAAAACTGAAATACCACCCCAAAAACCACATTTTGCAATTCAATCCAATGCCATCCATGCCCTAAATGATGTTTAAATTCAACAGACAACACAGAAACAGTTGTTTCATGCACCCATGATGAGTACCTCTGGCCCTACTGGCAGACTAGGCCACAAGCTTGGAAGCCTATGGCCAAAGCACACTGCCTTGCTCCACAAAATGGCCGCCACCCACATGGCCAGGCCACCCACAATAACAAGAAAGTAAAGACAGACAATGCAGGCCTATGGCAAAAGGCCACTGCCTGGATGGCTCCACAAAATGGCCGCTGGCCACCCACAACAAAAAGAAATGGAAGACAGACAATGCAAGCCTATGGCAAAAGCACACTGCCTGCCTTCACAAAATGGCCGCCACACACATGGCCAGGCCACAACAACAAGAAGCATAAGCCAAGGGGAACAAAGGAAAGACATGCAGGCCTATATGGAAAAAGCAGCACACTACTAAACTACCACCACAAAATGGCCCCCAGCCACATGGTCACTCACAGTCACAACAGGCCATGGAAAACAATGAACTCAAGCAGGCCTATATATGGCCAGACAAAGGAGGCCTGCTAAACAACACAGCTTTAATACAAAAATGCAAAAACGAAAATCCACAGGGCTAAGAAAGGTTGGAAAGTTACACAACAAGCACACACAGACATCCAACAAAGGTATTTAATTATTAACACACACCCAAAAAGTGAAATACACCCCAAAAACCACATTTAGCAATTCAATCCAATGCCATCCATGCCCTAAATGATGTTTAAATTCAACAGACACCACAGAAACAGTTGTTTCATGCACCCATGAGTACCTCTGGGCCTACTGGCTGAAATTACAATCAAAGAAAAACAACTAGGCCCCTACTGAAACTACAGGCCACCCACAACAATAAATTTTAAAAACGATGAAAATTCCCAAAAAATGTAGGTACAAACAAGCCCCAATCAAGCAAACAAGTACACCAATTCTCCAACTTACTTGTAAAATCTCAAATCCAAAAGTCCTCAAATTCAATCCAATGATATGATGCAGCAGACAGACACAAAAAGGGATCCTTCCAGCTCCAAATCCAAATGAAAGTGAACAGCACATGGACAAAGCACTGGGAGGAGCCTGCTGGACAGGAACAGGAAGTTGGAGACTCAGGGGCACTTCCTTCCTCTTGAAAAAAAAAGTAAAAAAAGAAAAAGGACTCCTTGCACAAAAAACTACAGCCAAATTACAATCTGAGGAGTTTTTTTTAGCAAAATGATCATTTTCGAGAAGGTTTTATCATGCTCGAGAGATATTCTTCGCCAGATTGCAATTTCTGCGTCTTCGGGATCGCGATCTTACCAACACTTCCGCCGGAAGTCAGATGGCGCGTCTGAATAACGTGTTCGCGTTCGCACACTCTCGCAGGATCGTGCGGCCGGATACCAAATTTCATGGCGCACGCGAACGGATAGGAAATCTCGTCGTCGAACGCAGAATCCCGGTAAGTCGTTACCGTGTGCTCAACAATGCATATTGAGCGCGCAAAGAAGAAAAACAACTACGCTACGTTGCAGATTGCGTAGTGTTCGGTAACTACGCGTTCTATGCGAACCGCGAAGTTGCCGAAACTCCGCGAACGTAGCGTAGTTCGCCACCCAGGGTTAGTATATAGTTGGAAGAATGGTTTGGGACAGATTTTGAAGGTCCCATCCATCATCCATGTTTGAGCTTGTTGAAGTTTTATTAAATTGTTTCCAGTAGCATACATAATTATTCTCTTTTCTTTGCTTTTATTATCATAGAGAATAAAGGGTTCCTCATTGTAAGTAATAGCTAATTGTGGGGGAATTACCACCTCTTCAAAGGTTTTAGGGGTAGGTGTGGTACTGGTTGTAGCTTTTTTTAGTGCGAGCTATTGTTCTTTTTAATGAAGCAATGGACAGCATTTGTCCAGTTGCTTCTTTGGGTACTGTAGGCAGCAGTTCTTTAAGGATTGTACTGGTAGGTAATTGTGAGTTTGTGCTAGCCTCTTTAATATTATCAAGTGCATTCCTAACTTCAATTTCTGTAATATTAGGAGGATGATTATGTTCCCTTGTGTACATTACAGTTGTTTCCCTGGTAGTTGCACGACCATAACATTTATTAGAGTAATATTTAGAACATTTCCAATTGACTTTTAGGCCAGTTTGTTTTTCCTGGGTGTAGACATACCCCATATAACATAATATAATTTTGCCTTTTTGAGATGTTACAAATTATGCGCCTTCTGTCATTTTGATGTGGTAAAATATATAACAAAGGCATATATAAATTATTAAAAATAATATTATATTTGTTAATGATTATATAAATACATTTTTTCACAATATACTTACAAAGTTTGCTTTTTGATGTTTATAAATGGTGGCTTGAATTTTTTCTTGGTTGAAGCTTTTAAAGTGGTTGGTTTTCCTGTAAAAAATTGAAAACAGACTTTAATATTTATTTGAAATATTTTGTACATGGGGTGGGTTGGGTGTTTGGGATGGACTTTGGGTTTGGATGGATGTTTTACAGGTTTTTAAATGCGGTTTGAACAATACTTACTTTATTAGGTAGATGGTTTTAGAATGTTGTTTGTTATTTTACTGTTGTATTTGGATTTCTCTGTAGTGGAAATATAAATAGAAAAAATATATATATTAGTAATTTGAGTACGAAAGTGAATATTATTGCAATATTAGTTTAACTGTTATTTTATAAATGTTAATTTACTTACTTTTAGGAAATAGATACAGGTTTTGGTTTGATGAGGTTTTTGCTTCTGGCAGCAATCCAGCAGAGTTTCACCTTCTTTGTTCTTTTTAGTGTGATGTGTAAAATAAAAGTAATATTTGTTTGTTTATATAGGGTTTATTTAATTGTTTGTTTAATTTTATTGGTTGGTTTTAATATTGTGCCTTTTTATTGGTTAACTTATTAATGTTTTAATTGTTTTGTAAGTTGGTTTCCTTATATGGAAAACGCTAATTAAGAGTCAGTTATTTTTTTTGTTGCTTCTTTTTATGTTTAGATTTATTGTATTGTGTGTTATAATATATATGAAATGTTAAAAAGTGAATTTATAGGATGTAAGTTTATATTTATAATTGTTGTTTATGGTGTGTTTATTAATTTAATTTTAACTTATGTGTAACCCTGGGCGTAGTTCGCGTAGTCGCGCTACGCGAAGCTACGCGAAGACGTCGAAGCGCTACGCGAGCTACGCGTAGCTACGCGAGCGTGCGTAGTTGCTTGTCGCGCCCGTTCGCGATGCGTTTTTCTTCTTTGGGAACGCGTTGTGCGTGTTCGGGACGCTGTTTGCGTGCTCGGGGGATAGTATCTCGCGAACTTACCCATGAGGTCGCCTATGGGCGCGGCCATCTTGTTTTTCACTTGTCCCGCCCGTTCGCGATCCCTTATTTCCTGTTACGGGTCGCGTATAGCATGCTCGCGATGCGCATTTCATGTACGGGAACGCGTCGTACATGTTCGCGACGCTTTTTGCGTGCTCGGGGAGAAATATCGCGCAAACTTACCCACGCGGTCGCGAAGGGCGCGGCCATCTTGTTTTTCACTCTATGCTATGGTTCTGGGCCTGCTTTTCTATCCTCCCTCAATCTTTGCAATCCTTAGTTTTTTACACTGTTTTTCATTTTTTCTTTATTTCTTATCTATCTCTCTCTGTGCCTAAGTCTATATTTTGCATTTATTTCTACTTTTTACTGTGTTTTTTTTACTTTTCTACTGTTTTATATAACTGTCTTCTTTAAGCTCCTACTTCTTCCCCTAACTTTATTTTTCCCTTCTAACTTTTCTTTTCCGCCTCCTCCCACACACCCCAGAACCATGGCGAAGGGTAGCAGCAGCAGTAACGGCTCGAAGGGCAAGGCGCGTGCGCCCAAGAGCCGCCTGCCTTGCGGCAGACTGCGCCCTGAAGGGGTGCAAGCCCGCCAGCTTTTTAGTGAGGCGGAGGTGGCCGCCCTTGTTTTTTTTGTTCAGCGCCACCTCCCCTTGACCTTGGCAGCAGGCGGCAGGCCAGGCTCCGGCTACCCTACCCAGGAGCGTCACCGCCGGTGGGCGAAGGTGTGCCGGGCAGTGTTTCGCTGCTCATGGGTCCGGCGCACCCATAACCAGCTGACACACCGGTGGTCAGACATCCTGGACCGGGAGCAGGACCTGTTGGACCTGCTAGGTGTCGAGGTCGTGGGGCTTGGTGAGTAGCTAATATATATAGTAGTATAAGTATTGTGTATACATTTTTTACAAATAACAAGAATACTGCTGCTTACATTGCAGGTAAATTACGTTTCGTAATCTTCTGTGATTGTAGGACACAGGTGCTGGGCGCTACTCTTACTTGTTTGCAACTTTGCGCTCGCTTGTCCTTATTATGTAAGAGTTTACTTTAGAGAACTTAAGTTAGGTAATGCTATTGCTAGAGAGACTCTAGTCCTTCCTTTGTCCTCCTGTCAAATAGTGGTGGATGGATTGATACTAGGTTTAGTTACTATTAGTTGATAATTTTTGAGCGGTCTGCGTGACGCATCCTCTGTCACTGAGTGCTGCTTACCCAAGTCCTTAGTAGAACCTTTTGTAGTTTGTTTAGTGAGTGGTAGGCTTAGCAGTGTCAGTCAGCAGCAGTACATCAGACGCAACCAACCAACAATTTGGTGTATGCACAAATTTATGCATGTGTCCTCCTTCTCATCTATGCATTTTTGAGGGCTAAAAAAAATGGAAATGCAGACTTAGTGAACAATTGGCCCGTCTGGAATAGGTGGGCTAGGTCAGGTGGTACTTAGGCTTAGTTAGTGTTCTGGATTTTATTTGAATCAATCAGAATGGAACACTGAATTAGTGTTCCTAAATAAGTAGACTGTCCTTCAATCCCGCAAGCCAGTAGTCGATCGGATTAGATAGGTCAATTTTATTGCAAATTTTGTTTCCTAAAACGTTTTTGAGCGTTTTTTAGATAATTTATTTGTTTCACAGCAATCATTAATGTTTGTGTCTTTCTTTATTATATCTTACATGATCACTGATCTGCAGCACCCAGGGGCAAGAAGACGGGGTCCGAGTCGGCGGGACAACCACCAGAGGACCGCTCCTCTACCGAGGGCCCTGCTGCTGGTCCCAGTAAGTCCTCCAGTGGTTATTAACAATTATATTGCCCTAACTTTTACTGCACCTTATTTTTCCGAACTATTAATTCTGGTTCCACTCCCTAATTCTATTTTTTACAAAAGCTTATTTGATCTTGACTTGACTATCTGTTTCTAAAATCTGGTTATCCCTGCCTCTAAGTTCTAACTGCCTCTGCTATGAATGTCTGTACTACTACTATTAGTCTGTCGCTAAGCTTGCCCAGTTTGCATTGCCACTCTTTATTTTACGGTTTTGAATAAAACTCAGATTGACCAATAGCTCTAGCCACTGAGTCCAGTCCTTTCGGTTTTCCTCTTCTAGGCTTCTTAATCTTGAGGCTTTGACAATTACCACAAACAAAATGCCCAACCAGATATTTGACTATTTTTGATAGGATATAGTACATACTACTACTGATGTGGGGATTCTGCACAGCCACATACAGAACTATGCACAAGAAAATAGGATGTTGGTGATGGGAGGTGGAACTTGGACCTTCCTCACACCGCAGTCAGAAGTGAACCCACAATCCCCTGAACGACTAGCTATAGTGTCTCATTAGGTCCCCGAACCCCCACCCGAAGATACCCAATGATTACACAACCCAGAACAGATAACACCCTTTCGCTCACTCACTCGTGTAAGTCCACCACCACCACCACACCAAATACCACAGAGTCTATGTGTAAGTTCAAAAGGTTTATTTTCAACTAACAAGCTCTGTATGTTGTTCTATAAAATTCAGTGTACTCCAGCCAGGTCCAACAGCAAAATGCATAAGATTAAAACAATAAACATTGTTACAACAAGTGCATGATAGAAGACAAAAAATCTGTGCGAATTCTGGGAGACTCCTCACCGTAGAACGTAGAATTACTGGTTACATGCATCATTCATAAGCTCTGCAAATCTCTGGTTCGTAGAAGGGAATCTTCTGCCTGTTATGAGAAAAATGGTGCGCGTTAGATAGTATAATGCAAGCATTTCTCAGTCCCGCCAAAAATTGTAACATGTTACTTATGGCTAAGCAATACGGACTAACCGAACTCCATAACAAAGTGGCTTGTTTTTCGACCTTTTGTAGGCAACGCTCAGACAGTAGCTGTATGAGCTCATGTGGGCTCAAAAAGGCGTCTTACTGTTACTGCACAACAAGCTGCGAGGTAACATGCGCAAAAGACATGAAGCGAAAAATGGTTGCATGGCTCAGGCTAACTTTGCAAAGAGTAGAGTATACTATAATAATGACCCTAGGGACCATAACACTACTAGTGTCTACTGACTCTACTCTAGTACCCGATTTGGACTAGTGAATGTGATGTATATGTATGTATTAACTTTTTTCAATCTTGCTAGTGAAAATGAATAAATAGGGGGAGGTGTACAGGCATCTAAAAATGTGTCATGTTTTTATCTAGGCGTACTAGCGACCACCAGTGCCGGCGGGGCCAGCGGCGATGCGACCATTCCGGAGGGGGCAGGAGATGCAGCACCTGCAGGAGCTACAGGGGGTGAGCCAGCAGCAGTGGCGGGCGGTGGTAAGTTATATTCATTACTTATTGACATTGCACTAGCTGGAAGGGTGTTCACTTCACTCACTGTACTGTTGTTGAGACTTATTAGGGATGAAGTTGTAGTGAACATTATACAACGGTTGAAGAAGACACCCTTTACTTAGCATTAGCAATGCAGTAGCAATAGCATTAGCAGCGTGACTTGATTAACCAATGGCCTCTTCTATCTGACTCCAACTCAGCTGTGAAAGTTTTATGGAGGAGACTAAAAGTCAGATCAGATGACCTTGATGGATGTGTTGAACAAAAAGGGAAAGAAGGGTGGAAGGAGGAAGGACGGGCGAGATTTAATATGATGACTGGCAGAGAAGGATACGTTGGAAGCATGGATAGGTGGCTGATAGGAATCAGATGCATGTGTTGTTGAAGGATGGGTGGAAGGTGAAAGAAGAATGGATGCCTGCCTGGGTGGGCGACACAGTATGGGTGGATACTGTGGATAGCAAGAATCATCAGCGGTGTTTGGGTGAAACTCAAAGCCAAGGCAAGCAAGGAAGGAGTGGACGCATGGGTTGTTGTTGGTGAAACAAAGTAAGGTTTGTGGAGAGATTAAGAAGAATGATAGACATTTACTTAGAATGGATGGATGCCTGTATGTATTCATCATAGACAGCATAGGTGGAGACTGTCACGGGATGCACAGTCTTAGTTTTAAGGGAATGTAAAAGAAACCGCGCCAGAGTAGCAAAGCCGATGTGGGGAGGGGCAGGGTGGGGGTAGTAAACAATGTATTACATGGCCAAATACAGGTAACTTTACTGTAAACATAAAAATAAATAAAGCGAATTTCATTGTGCGCACTGCACCGCCAAATGCGATGCAGTGCGCGCAACGAAATTAGTTTTATTTATTTATATGTTTACTTACCTGTAATTGGCCGTAATCCATAGTTTACTACCCCCCACCCTGCCCCTTCCCACGTCACCGCCCGGCAGCACTCCCCGAGTCCCACCACCGACCGCTACTGACCTTATGTCGTCGTCCCATATAAAAGCAATGATCATTGGATCAGATATATAATCTGCCTTTTTGTAGTAGCCAAGGCACTGTGAAAGTGAAATTGACCAATTTCCCTTCATGTAACAGAGAGAGTATGGCCAGTGCCACCCGTAATAGAAAAATACGAGCTTCCCCACCTGCAGACAGTAGTAAATCAAGCTAATGTGAGTCTGCGTCATGACTCGTATGTTTGTCTTGGGTGCAAGCATAGATGACCGAGCTGGCATGCCGGCTACAACCAGGTTATGTAATTTCGCTAAACTAGAGAGAAGAAGAAGACTGGTGTACTGTGTACTGGAGTCCATAGTGCTAGTATAATGCCTGAAACTCCCACAAATGTTAGAGGCCGAGGAAGAGGGAGGAGAGATAGATTATTACCACAAATGTTATGTACTGTGCTTCTTGCTAGTGCTACTGTGCCATTATGTGTTGAATTAATTTTGTGTTACTGTTTTGCTAAGAGTACTGGTTACAACAATATTCTTTTTCTTTCTTGATATAGATAGTACTCCTTCCCAAGAAAAACCATCCCGGAAGGAGTTGGCAGCCAGGGCCTGGCGCCGGAAACTGGAGGCCATCTGTGAGGAGTACCGGCGGCTGGTGGCTCAGGCGGAGGAGGAGGAGGCGGCAGCAGCTGCAGCCTCGTCCGATGCCCCGGGCACCAGCCAGGCCCCAACTCCAGTGGTACGGCACCGCGGTCTGGCTGCCGCCCGCCGCTGCAATTCTCTAGCAGCCAGCACTGCTGTCCCCCACCCTGGATGCCACTGCAGGGCATTTCGCTGCAAGATGCTCCTCCGGATGTCACGGCTAGAGGAGCAACTAGAGGAGCGTGTCAAAATACTGGTGGACAAACACCTAAAAGCCCGCCGAATATAAGAACTATAGGACCCTGTTGCATTGCCCCTTTTTAGGTCTCGCCTACACAGCGCTCATGCGCTGCATAGGCAAAAAGACCTTTTGCAATCGATTCGGCTTTTCAGCCAAAAACGTGCACGTGTTCCATTGCCTTCAATGGCAACGCGTGCACGTTTGGCGATTCACTTGCGGGAGCGAGCAGCTGTTGCCATATGGTAGCAATTATCGCTCCTGGCGCCGCTCGCTCCCGCAAGGGAATCGCACTCCCCCCACCCCTCCCACTTTAACCCGGAGTACTGTTTCACTTTCGCGGCCGCGGCGCGGGGCCGCACTTGTGTTTCAGTGCTTGTTTTTTTATGGATGTGTCCGGGCACCGCGCTGCCTCACACGGCGCCTGGTTTCATGTTTTGTTTTTTATGGATGTGTTCGGGCGTCTGGGCCAGTATCCAGTAGGCTTAAAGGGCTAAGCCTAGTGACAAAGCTATCCTTACTTTTTGTTTATGCACTTTTGTTACTTTTTGTCTGACTTTAGATCACTTGTAAAAGCACCGTGATGCCCATGACCATGTTCTCGCTCTAGCAAACTGGATAAATAAAAAGATGCTGTCTCTCTTGAAGGTTATGGTGGGCAGGTTCGGTTTCAGGAACATACGTACCCTAAAGGGCGTGGTTAGCACGGTAGCAGCGCTGAAGGGGCAAGATGGTGCTAGCGAAAGGGCCTGTTTTGTGAGGGGCTCTCGCAGTGGGGGCGTGCCCTGGTGTCAGTTGGGGGTCGCTCTTGCCACAGCAGTCCGGCCCCGTCCCCCTCTGCCCGGTGTCCCGGGAACCACGCTAAGAAAGGCCACAGAGCTTGGCGGAGCCTGATGGAGCCCTCAGCCTGAGACGGCCATGGAGCTGTGCCTCCCGCTGCTGCTGGGGAGCTGCGGCCTGCTGCTGCATGCTGGCGGTGAGTCCGGTTTAAGGCCTGGGAAATTGGGTGCTATGTTTTGACGTGACGGTGCAACAGGGAGATGTCTGAGGGAGATGTCTGTGAAAGCTGCTGCGGAAGCCCTTCCCGCGCCCCTGGTGTCACCTTACAGCACTCACAGGAACTTTCGGGCGAGTTCAGAGCTGAAGGGAGCACTTTGCTCTTTGTGCTTCCCGAGGCCACAGCCTTTGTCCAGGAGCAGCGTAGTGTGGCTCTCTGGCATCTTCCTGGCTACAGGCGCTGTTCAAAGCATGGTGTATCTTGCACTGGTTACCATGGCCCCCGCACTGCAAGCACACTGAACCCTGTCATGATGTGACTGACCTTACGGTCTATTACAGCACCTTTAACATGTAGTTGGAATTGCAGCGCACCAACAGCGCATGCACAGACTGATCGAAAAGTGCATGCACAAAATGCACGTGTACGGACTGCTAAAGGGCCATGTACTAAAGTATAGAGTGCTAGCCACAGCTGAGTGTCTTAATTTTGCAGGCCATGCATGTGAGTGCAGGTACTACAATGTGCACATATATAGAAATGTACAGATGGCTAAAGCTCCTTATTTACAAGCACAGGGTGTCACTTCTCCATGTGTAATGCATGGACTGACTGGGCTATTGTGTCTGCTTGCGGTAGCTCAGATGTACGCATACACTGATTGCCCATGTTCCGTTTCTCCGTACCGATTGCTCATGCTTTGCGTGTGTAAACGAATGGTTGATCCAATACACAATGCTGGACTACTGTAACAGTTTGTATATGTACAGCTTGCTAATTCATCTTGAACATGCACATATAACTTTATCTCTGCTCATCCACTCCTAGGCTCAGTCTGCATATGTGCGAACTACTTATACTTTGTGCACATGCATAGATTGTGTGGCTGTGCACAAACGTAGATCTCATGAGCAGATCTTATGTGAAGGCTTCTCCTGTGTCTTGTGTACCTGCTACCCCTAAAGGTAACTCATCTTCGATTGCGTGCAAATGTACTCTCTCTGCTCACATGCTGCTAGAGCTGATTATGTGGGTCTTAAAATACAGGCTGCTTGTTCGTATCAAGTCTGTGTACACACAGGTTATATATACAGTGTACACGTTAAGGTATTTCTTTTGAAGTATACATGTGCCTCAGCAGTGCGTTCCTTGATAGACTGCCCCTCAAGTGCTGTCATGTAGAGTGTATGTTTCATCTGTATATGGGTACAGACCGCTCATGTTTGTGCTCCTACATGGATTGTCCTTGCTGTTTGCATTTAACCGGCTCTAAATGCCGATCTGTGCCCGCAAAATCTGCACTCTTTACACAATGAATGGATTATACGGTGAGGCTGAACCTTGCTGGGCACCAGGTGTAGCCGAGGAGGCTCTCCCAGTGCTTTGTGCAACTCTCTGTAGTGTTCGTGTACATGGTCTAGGCACTGGATGAGGCGCTAGAAATGGCCTGTCTGCGCGTGAAACAGCCCTACACACTGTTGCCAGTGTGAGTATGTGTTGGTCTGCTTTAGATATGTTCTTAGAATGTTACATTCTTTTTTCAACGGTTGAACCACTTGTATATCGCGCGGTGTATACCAGAACACCGAGCTAACCAGCCCACGACCTCTGAAAATGCATGCCTTTTCTCTGTTTATGTTTTCATTGAGTGTAAATTGTGCCCTATTTTTGTCATCACTGGTATGTATCTGCTCCTCCTTCTGGTTTTGCGAAGGTCTTTTATATATATTTTTTTACACAGTTTGTGTCCCAGCTGTTGTACGCTTGCATTCCTTTTCGTCTACTAGCTGTACGTGGATCGATCTATTTGTAGGCATTGTTCTTTTTTTCCTGCCACATCAGGATAATTGTTGACTTTTCCACATTATTAATGCCTCTGCATCTCTTTTGTCTCTTTTCAATCCTGTTCTGTCACTGTCTATTTGTTTTATTTCTCCTCTTATGTTTCTCTGCTCTCTTTTTCATTGTCTCTTATTGTCCGGTTTCACTGTCCCCCCTCCAGAACTGTTCATTTTCATCCTTCCATTTTCTGTACCCAGAAGTTCTACCCCCTGAAGAACGACACTGGCAGAAAACATCATTAGGAAACTTTTCTCACCTTTTCTGTTGATTGCTCCTAGCAGAATTGTTGTTAAGACTTCCTGCCTCTGATTATTCAGCTACTCAAATAAACTCATGGCCATTCGGGCCCTATGCAAGATCCCAGCACAAATGTCAAGGCCAGGGGTGCACAGGACTGTGTTTTGCACCAAGATCCTTGCAGGTACAATTTCTATATAGGCAATAGGACTACTGACAATGACCAATAATTAGCAATGCTCTAAGTAGTGTGACCTAGACCTGCCCATGAGATTGGCTGGTAAGCTAGTTCTTTGGTCTACATTCCTATCTCCATTTCCAGCTGTGACCATGATCCCTTACAGCCACAACTTCTAGTTAATCTGTCTGCAGGCCTCAGTTACCATACTTAACCATACTCTAACACGTGCCTTTGGCCCCCCTAGACCCTTTACAACTTTTGGTTATGTTCACCATTAAGCCACCCCTGCGCGCGGCAGAGGCACGCATGTATTCCTGACTCACACTACATGACCCAGTGTGTAGTAATTTTTTAGCTATTCAATCCCTAGCGGTACATGACCCAGGATAATATGTTGCATGGCTAAACACGTATAAGGTCCCAAAGGCGAGACCGATTGCATTGCAAGTGCTTGTTTATTCCTTTTGTTGGTGGGTGGGAATTGGGCGTTGGGGTTTCTGGACATTCTTTGGACTTTTTTCGTTTTGGACATTGGTTGGGGTTAGGGAGAGGGGTGGGTCAGGTGTGGGATAGTTTATTTTTGTTAGGGTAATAAATTATATTTATACTTAAACATACAATGTTAATGTTTTGTGGGGGGTTACTGTTTTACGAATTAACATCACATGGTTTCCTTGCTGCTGCAGGGCCGCAGCCAGTGTTTGATTTAAATAATCTGCCGATGATGTAACACAAACAGATAGATGCGGTACCCCTCACTGAGTTATTTGTCCTACTAGTACTGTCAGTCTCTCCTCCTAGTCCATTATACCTCCCACCAAACTTATCTTACCTGTGATTGATGATGATTACGTTCGGCACAGCGATGGCTGCATGGTTTCCCAAGAGAATGGAGAAGATGCCATGGTTGTGGTGGTAGTAGTAGAGTAGACACTGGCAGTTGCATTTGCAAAAAAAATAAAAAAGAGACAGTCACTTGCCTGAGAGCAACTGAGGGAGGAGTAGTAGAACGAAGTAAAATACAGTACAGAAGAAGACTGCCAAACAAACAATATTGCATTTGCAACTGCTAAAGTCAAATAAAACATAATGGTGGCGGGACAGCCTAGTACAAGAAGTTACAAACTGTAGTTGTGTCGAGTGAGTCACTTAACTTAACACAATCGTAATTCGTAACCTTTACTGCTGTGTGGTAGGAGTTTGATGATGAATCCAATCAATTCCGGCAATTAATTATGATGTACTATTAGGTGACGGTCCCTTTGGAAAAAAAATTGGCTTGCACATAGACTGAGCATGGGTGGGCAAGCAGAAGAAGCTCCTCGCCCTGCCTTGAAATTGAATTAGTGTTGCTTTCACCACATCTGCCCCAGCAAGCGTGTGATCAATTGGTGTACATTTTATGTAGTCACATCACACCTCAATATAAATCACAGCCCGGGGGAAGAGGGTTAGGGTTTGATGAATGGATGGGAAGGGGGGTTTGGGAAAAGGTTTGAGAAAGAAAAACAGAACGCATGGACACAACAAAAGCAAAGTGCAATCTTGGCAGACGACCATGATCTTATCCAATAAATCTATAAAGGGAGAAAAAGGAAATGCATGCATGATGATGAAGATAACTTGATGGTTAATGAGTAGTACTTACTAACTACTGCTAGACAATTAGACAGTACAAGGCAGCAGTATATTCTATGCAATTTGCCTTGCCTGTAATATGCCCTCAGAGACCCAAATTCCATGTTGTACTGGGCTTACTTTTAAAGATAGCAAAGAAAATAAAAAAATAGTTGTAGGGATCAATTAGCAAACAAACAACAACACACAACACACAGTCGTAATGATTGAAGAGAAAAAAGGATTCCAATTAATTAAAAGACAAATGATGAATGATACTAAAGTTACTATATTATCCTGGTCAAATTGTGGAGTTGAATCTCGTCCTTCCTCTTGGTCCTATCTTCCATGGACGCTCTGCACATCAATCTTGGGTGCCACTGCCTGCCTGATGCGGATTGGTAAGGTAAGTGTGAGTTGTGTCTCCCAGTATAGCACAGGGTAAAGGCTGGCCTGTAACGTGTAGATGGAAAAACAAAAGGGGTATTGAAAAATCAATGAATAAAAAAAAGCATCAATTACGGTGGAGTCCAAGAAGAGAAGAGAGAACACTTTCAGACTGAGGCGGCTTGGATATATCATGTATATTCTGTTTACAGCATTTAGCTACAACAACAACAGGACAGAACAGGCCCACCACAGCACCAGCCCGTGACCCAACCTCCATTTAGCTTAATTTTTGACAGAGCCAGACAAAAGGCATATACAGCAACCTAGCATTTTCAAAATTAAGTGACAAAATCAATGCACCGCTGTCAGTCATATGACTACACTCGACTCCACCACTACATGGACATGTAGGTCTGCTGTGTTTACTTTCTTGTTGAATTGTTGTGTTTATGTTTACCTTATGCCACTTCATGAAACGCAGTTATTCCTTCAATCATCTCCGATCCAACTGACTGACTGCGTGCAAAGATAGTATGGTCATCATCATGGTGTGGTACGTGTTGTCCAACTCCAACTCAGTCTGTAGTGACTCTGATTAAGTCCATATTCCATATTAAAAAATTGCAACAGATATTGGCCTGCACCTGCAGTAGTAGGAGTACAATTTGGTTATTAAACAACAAGAAGGGAAACATTGACTGTCACTTGAGTCACTTTCACTTTGTAGATTAACTAGTAGAGTAGAGTTCGACTTCATGCACAACATCAACACAACAAACAACAGCAATCGCTCAGAGTCTGCAAGCATCCAATGCATTCCATCATTACCTGTCTTGCTCTTCTCTTTGGCTGTCAGATCATCAGATGCCTAGTTCTGACAGGTGTGTGTTGTTTTTTTAACGGGGCAGTGGCCTCATCATTACTCCAGTCCACATTCATTTTGAGTGTTAGTCGCTGTTTCGGTTTTCGTCTTATTCATCTGTGGCACTTTGTCACAGTTTAAGTTGCTTCACATGGTCAGCACTGTGATGATGGGCCGCGGCCTGGGTAGCGCTCATTGCTGGTCAATTGAGTTTGCACAAATGTCAGCAAGTTTCTTCGAAGAGTCTTGTCTTTCTCTGCCAAGTACCTTCTGTCCTGACAGTGAGGAGCTTTGGATGCCTGCCGAGGCTGTAGCCTTCTGACAGTGATGAGTTTACTTTTGGATGCCTGCCCAAGTTCTGACAGTGAAGAGTTGTGGATGCCTGCAGAGGCGGTAGCCTTCGGACACTGATGAGTTTCGGCTCGGAAACAAAACAGAGGATAGCTATAGTCACGTTTCACTTCTTATGGAGGGACTGTTAAAGGCAACATTTCTTGTACTCCAATGTCTGGCTTGATGGAAATGTACTAATTAGGGCGAGACAGGAAGATGAAGCAGGACTCTGAAGAGTGGACAGTTAAATAGGGAAATAAAAAGAGAAGACGGTGGTGATGGATTTGTTGTGATGTGATTTGAACCAGAAAGACAGATACACAGACAAATAAAGGAAGGAAGAAAGTAACAATTTGAAAGCCTAGTTGTCAGGGAAGAGGAGCTCGTCCTCAAACTCTGGTGGTTCGGACAGAAGTAGGTCTTGTAACCCACTACTTACGTCATCCAAGTCGCTCTCCTCTTCCTGCTGTGATTCACGTATTTTGTAATCCGGTGGTATAAAGTGCTGATTCATTTTGATCATGGTTAACCTCTCCACGCTTTTGGGCGAGAGACTGGTCCTTTTCAAAGTTACAATGGCACCAGCAGCACTGAAAACACGCTCAGAAGAGACACTTGCGACAGGGGAAGCCAGATACTTTATCGCCAGCCTGCTGAGCACTGTCCATTGGCTTCTTTTCCCATACCAATACACCAATGGGTTTCAATCCATGAAGACCTCTGTTGGGTCATCCAGATAGGCCTGGACCGTCCGCTCAATGTTCAGGGGTGCTCCGATGTGCTCGGCCTGTTTTGCCTTTGCATCAGCACTGGACTTACCATACCCCTGCCGTAGAAACCAATCAGTTGCCGATTGTACTGTGGATGATCCTGTTCTTGCTGTTGTTGATGCTATTGTTGGTGTAGGTGACTGCTGGGAGGCAAACGCACTGCCCTCAGGCTCCGAAGTAGAACGTGACTCTGGATGCCCTGTAGTACTTGTTATGGCCTGGGGTGGGGGGCCTGTAATTAACAGCCGTTCGTTTTCGAAAATAGTGGCTTCCTCATCTATCAAAGTTTTGTAGTTGGCAACATCCACTTCCGAAAAAGGAATTACTGCCTTACTGTTCAGAAATACTTTGTACCGTGGATCCAAAATTGTGGCACTAATGTAATGTTGTTGTGACACAATGTTATTTTGAATCCTTGTATTTGCAGATAAGCGAGCGGCTAAGGTCTCCGCCAAATGATATGCGTCTTGTTTGTCATCCACACCTGCGTACGTTTCAGACACCTCCTTCAGCTGTTGCTCTAGCATGTGCAACAATGGGATAGCTTGGCCCATAGTACAGTCCTCCCTGCTGACTTCACGTGTGAAGATCTCAAAAGGAAGTAGCATCTCAGTCAGGCATTTAATGAGGTCCCATTGACCCATCTCAACGGTCATGCCTCTCACAGTAGGTTCCCCTAATCTTTGCATGACATAAGCATTGAGTGGTATGTACAGTTCAAACAGACGATCAAGCATGTAATAAGTTGAGTTCCAATGTGTTGGCACCTCCTGGATGAGTGCTTTGACTGGCATTTTATGCTCACGTTGAATGACCCTCAGCTGCTTCTGGGCTTTAAAAGAATGGCTGAAATGTGTGCATATTCTTCTGCAGGTGGCCAGTAAGTTGCTGACTTTGGATTCATTTTTCAAAAAGTCTTGAACAACAATGTTAATGCAGTGTGCCAAACACGGGACCCTGAAATAGCCACCATCGCCCATGGCCTTACCTACATTACTGCCATTGTCCGTGGCAACAAAACCAATCTTAAGCCCTCTTGGGCGCAGCCACTCAAAGACCTTGGTGTTAAACTCTTCCAAAATGTTTGCAGCAGTATGAGATTTCTCCATGGCAAACATGGCTACAGTTGCATGTTTGCGAGTGGCATGAAAAATCTCAGCAGCGTCAACACCAGCAGATATCTGTTCTCTAACCCCCGCAAAAGAGATCCAGTGTGCAGTGATGCACATGTAATCTGTGGCTTGGCAACTGGTCCACATGTCTGTTGTCAGGTGGATACTGTGAACAGCACTCTGCTTCAAGGCTTTTCCAAGCAATTCCAGCATGTCGTGATGTAGTGCTGGAACAGCAACTCTGGCAAAATAGTAGCGGCTGGGAACATGCCATTTTGGGCAGATGGTTGACACAAATTCCAGAAAACCCACCCCTTCAACAAAAGAAAAAGGGAGAAGGTCCAGTGCTAACATTTTAGCCAGCTTCGCATTGTACAAACGTGCTATTGGGTGGTTGCGTTCGTACTGCCCCTCCCCCAAACATGCTGATAATGGTAGGCTGCATGGTTTTCCTTTCTCTTAGGCTCAACAATGCTCTTTTTTTCATTGCGGTACTCCTTGGTGTCTCAGGCTGACTCTTACTCTTGTGCCACTGAGATGTTGCTGAAGATGTGGGCGACGTTAACAATGCACTGCTGGGGACAGGGAGACCTTGTGTACCACTACCAGAGAGAATGTCTCCCTGTCCTTCCTCTTCCACCGTGATCGGATCTTCTACTCCTTTATCCCCACCAACACCAATGGTTGCAGTTTTTATGCCGCGAAGGTGGTCCTCCCAGCTGATCAAGTGGTGTTTTTTCAGATGGGTCATTTGGCCTCCGGTACCATAGTTTGTACCAAGCTTACCACGACTAACAGAGGTATTACAAATGGAGCATATAGCAATGTTCTCCTCCTTTTCGCTAACCGTAAAGAAGTCCCAAACTGGGGAGCTTAACTTTTGCCTCCTACTGGAGGTGCCACTTCCAATGCCGGATGAACTGGAGGGTGTGTGTTGAATTTGACTCTGTGCTGCTGTACCACTACCTACTTCTACTGAGGTGGTGGTTGTGCTGGATGTAGGTCGCTGCCGGGCCTTTGCTAATGCAAATATTGAAGCTGTAGGTCGTGTTGGTGTTACCTGTGGAGGTATGCGTGCTACATCCCTCGCAGCGATTTTGGATAGGGTAATAATGTTGGTCTCCATCTCCTCGGGGCCGGGAGTGATGTTCGTGATGACTGGCTCATCATCATCATCATCCTACTGTTCTACATCAACCTCCATAAGTGTAAGCCTTTCTGGAACCTTCCTTTTCCCTAGCTTGGTCTTGGGACGTGGCTCCCTCTCAGACTCAGTTTGTGGCTTCCAAGTGGCATCTAGATCATCAGAAGGGGTGCTTGGTGAAGAACTTGATGGACTACCCCTCCTTTTCCTTGCTGGAGATTTGGAAGACAATGGATCTTCTGAATGAGTGGCTTCTTCTTCTACCTCTGCATGAGGCTCAATTTCCTGAACTGCCCCTACTTCGGGAGGAACAACAACTACTATTGCGGGCGGTGGTTGCGGCTGTTGTTGTTGACCACTTATCTGCTGTGTTTCCTCCTGCGTTGATTGGGTACTACTTTGAGATAGCAATAAGTTTATCTCAGGCTCAGCATCACTGCTTTCCACCATTAGGCTGGCTACCTCTTCCACACTCATGTGCTTGGGCCTGGGTTGGTGGGTTGGGCCCACTGATGCGGAGGTGCTGCCCCCAGCTTGCCCCCGGACACCGCTGCTGCAGGCGTAATTTTTTTCCCCAAAAAGGTGTTGGGCGGCACACCAGACTTAAGTGTCACTTCCTTCTTCTGTTCCTTCTTCTCAATAGCAACTTTCTTGGTACTGGAGGACCTGGTACCTGCTTTCTTTGGGCCCATCTTCTTCAGATGTCAGCAGCACTCAGTTGCAGAGATGTCTGGTCAGGTCACACGTCACGTTGTGTACAGCAGCAGGATGTCTGTCTGGCAGTGCAACGGGCAATGATGACACACCTCCTCCTCAGTCTTTGTGCACCTAAAAGCAAAAAAGCCAGAATAACATCAGTCAAACGATAGCACAAATCAAACAAATATAATATAGAACTTAGTGTGTGGTTGCCTCAATTATTAAATTTTAGAAACTCAGTGAACAACAACCAGTGTAGCCATTTATGAGACTTTGACAATAAGGCCAGGGCTTTCCTGGCTACTGTGTAGTGTGTACACTCTGGAAGAATAAGAATAGTAAAGAACAAAAACTAAAATGTAGTGGAGCATGTTTGGCCTAAATTTGTGCATCACGTGGGATGTATGCAGCATCAGGGAGCTGCAGCTGGCAATGGGGATGTATTTGGAAGCAGTAAGACAAGAGGAACAATGGAAAGACACGCAGGCCTATGTGGCAAAAACAGCACACTACTAACTACCACCACAAAATGGCCCCCAGCAACATGGTGACTCACAGGCACAAGGCACGGCAAACAATGAACTCAAGCAGGCCTATATATGGCCAGACAAAGGATGCCTGATAAAACACACACAGCTTTAATGCAAAAACTAAAATCCACATGGCTAAAAACACTTTGGAAAGTTAGACAACCACTACAACAACACTATAATTACACACGCAAAAAAGGCATTTATTTAACACACCCAAAAAGTGAAATAGACCCCCCCCCAAAAAACCCACATTTTGCAATTCAATTCAATGCCATCCATGGCCTAAACGATGTCAAAATTCCACAGACAACACAGAAACAGTTTTTATGCACCCATGATGACTACCTCTGGGCCTACTGGCAGACTAGGCCGCAAGCTTGGAGGCCTATGGCAAAAGCACAGTGGCTGGTCCCACAAAATGGCCGCCACCACATGGCCAGGCCACCCAACAACTTCCTTCCTCGTGAAAAAAATTGTAAAACAAAAAAAGTGACTCCTTGCTCACCAAACTACATCTAAATGACAACCTGAGGAGTTTTTTGTGCAAAATGAACTAAATCCTCATTTTCGAGAAGGTTTTATGCTGCTCGAGAGATATTCTTCGCCAGATTGTAAATTCTGCGTGTTCGGCATCGCGATCGTCACAAAACACTTTATCGCGCGCGCGAAAACGTATATTGAGCGCGCGAAGAAGATAAAAAGTGTAAGTCCGCGTTGTTGCGCAGTGCGGAGTTGCCCAAAGTCCACGAGCTGAACGCCCAGGGTTACCTATTGGCTAAAAAGGCCTATTTATTTAACACACACCCAAAAACTGAAATACCACCCCAAAACCCACATTTTGCAATTCAATCCAATGCCATCCATGGCCTAAATGATGTTACAATTCAACAGACAGCACAGAAACAGTTTTTATGCACCCATGAGGATGACTACCTCCGGGCCTACCGACAGACTAGGCCGCAAGCTTGGAGGCCTATGGCAAAAGCACAGTGGCTGGTCCCTCAAAATGGCCGCCACCATATGGCCAGGCCACCCACAACAACAAGAAAAGGAACACAAGACAGACAATGCAGGCCTATGGCAAAAGCACAATGCCTGGCTTTACAAAATGGCCGCCACCCACATGGCCAGGCCATCCACAATAACAAGAAAGTGAAGACAAAGGACAGGACCAGGAAGTTGGAGACTCTGGGCAACTTCCTTCCTCTTGAAAAAAATTGTAAAAAAAAAAAAGAAAGTGACTCCTTGCTCACCAAATTACATCTAAATGACAACCTGAGGAGTTTTTTGTGCAAAATGAACTAAATCATCATTTTCGAGAAGGTTTTATGCTGCTCGAGAGATATTCTTCGCCAGATTGTAAATTCTGCGTGTTCGGCATCGCGATCGTCACAAAAAGTCGTTATCGCGCGCGCGAAAATCTATATTGAGCGCGCGAAGAAGATAAAAAGTGTAAGTCTGCGTTGTCGCGCAGTGCGGAGTTGCCCAAAGTCCGCGAGCTGAACGCCCAGGGTTACCTACTGGCTGAAAAGGCCTATTTATTTAACACACACCCAAAAACTGAAATACCACCCCAAAACCCACATTTTGCAATTCAATCCAATGCCATCCATGGCCTAAATGATGTTACAATTCAACAGACAACACAGAAATAGTTTTTATTCACCCATGAGGATGACTACCTCTGGGCCTACTGGCAGACTAGGCCGCAAGCTTGGAGGCCTATGGCAAAAGCACAGTGGCTGGTCCCACAAAATGGCCGCCACCACATGGCCAGGCCACCCACAACAACAAGCATAAGCCAAGGGGAACAAAGAAAAGACATTCAGGCCTATATGGAAAAAGCAGCACACTACTAAACTACCACCACAAAATGGCCCAAGCCACGTGGTCACTCACAGTCACAACAGGCCATGGAAAACAATGAACTCAAGCAGGCCTATAATAATATGACCAGACAAAGGAGGCCTGCTAAACAACACAGCTTTAATACAAAAATGCAAAAACGAAAATCCACAGGGCTACGAAAGGTTGGAAAGATACACAACAAGCACACACACACATCCAACAAAGGTATATATTACACCCAAAAAGTGAAATACACCCCAAAAACCACATTTACCAATTCAATCCAATGCCATCCATGCATGCCCTACATGATGTTTAAATTCAACAGACACCACAGAAACATGCACCCATGGGTACCTCTGGCTCTGGGCCTACTGGCTGAAATTCCAATCAAAGAAAAACAACTAGGCCCCTACCGAAACTACAGGCCACAACAATTAATTTTAAAAACGATGGAAATCCCCAAAAAATGTAGGTACAAACAAGCCCCAATCAAACAAACTAGTACACCAATTCTCCAACTTACTTGTAAAATCTCAAATCCAAAAGTACTCAAATCCAATCCAATGATATGATGCAGCAGACAGACACAAAAAGTGATCCTTCCCGCTCCAAATCCAAATGAAAGTGAACAGCACATGGACAAAGCACTGGGAGGAGCCTGCTGGACAGGAACAGGAAGTTTGAGAATCAGGGGCACTTCCTTCCTCTTGGAAAAAAAAGGAAAAAAAAGAAAAAGGACTCCTTGCACAAAAAACTACAGCCAAATCACAATCTGAGGAGTTTTTTTGAGCAAAATCATCATTTTCGAGAAGGTTTTATGATGCTCGAGAGATATTCTTCGCCAGATTGTAGCTTCTTCGTGATCGGGATCGCGATCTTACCAACACTGCCGCCGGAAGTCAGATCGCGCGTCCGAATGACGTGTTCGCATTCGCACACTCTCGCGGGATCGTGCGGCCGGATTCCAAATCTCGTGGCGCCCGCGAACGGATAGGAAGTCGCGTCGGCGAACGCAGAATCACGGTAGGTCGTTACCGCGCGCGCGAGAACGTATATTGAGGACGCGAAGAAGAAAAACAGCTACGCTACGCCGCAAATTGCGTAGTGCTCGGTAATTTCACGCTCTACGCGAATCGCGAAGTTACCGAAACTACGCACACTCCGCGAGCGTAGCGTAGTTCACCGCCCAGGGTTACTTATGTGTTAATACTTTGAGAAAAAATGTGTTTAATTTTATTTGATATGCAATGTATGTTTATGTGTTTATTTAAATTTATCGTGTTTTATTTTGTGTATTTTCTCTATTTTAGCATTGTCGATAATTATAAAAAAACAATATTTTTGCTGTCGATATGTGTGTTATCGATATTTTGGACATTTTGTATGTATTTAAACATTGTTCGATATTTTAGATAACGATATAAATGTGTACGATATTTTTGATGTTGATAATTTCTTATGACGATATTGTGGTTTCGATAATAGTGTATTTTTTAAGTAATTATATAATGTCGATATTATTGTCAACAATATTTTTGTGTTGATAAAAATGTAGGTCGATAATGTGTCTTGCGATATTATGTCAGTGATTCAGAGGTCACACCATTCACCATGCAAGTTTACTGCTTGACTTACTCAGGAATTGTTTCATTCTAGAGGAGAAAGTCGATTCAATAAGTACATTCACAGGGCTCTCTGGTGGCTAACATCTAGATGTCAGAAGTCAAACTGATCTCCTACCCCAAGCAGTGCTTGTTCTATCTTTGTTTCTAAAGGTGAGAATGTACTTCACTACCCAAGCCCATTCAGTGCTTCACCTCTCCTACATGTCGCATGCAGTTGTGCCTATTCACCCTGTATGAGCCTTATTTGACTTTCTTCGCACAGTCTTTCTCTGGAGACCTCTTTTAGGACTTTATGGTGGAGGTATGCAGGCTATAACGGTATCTGAGTAAAATTAGATAACATGTACCCCTGGCAGAAACACCCAACGTGCCTCTAGTCATGCTCCTGTTGCTGCAGGTTATTTGAGTTTTCTAGATTGAAGCTACCAAGGCAGTGCTGGTCTCAGCATGCACTTACACTATCAAGTGATTTACAACAGTGGGGCTACTGTGAATACAATTTGGATAGGGGGCAGCCAGTTCAGTTTATAAAAGTGTGTGGGAGACAAGAAAGTTAAAAATTCTACAGATTGTCGCTCAGTAGGGGATGTAGGATGCGAGGGCTCCATAGTGTGTGTGTGGAGGATGCGTAAGTGTGTGCATGTCTTTGTGTATATGTGCCTGTATGCGTGCCAGTGCATATTTATGTATATAAGGGGAAAAATATCAATGTGTCTGTCATGCTCTACATGGCAGGATCCTACAATGCTCAGGCTGCCAGGCACAGCATGCTGGAACATGTCTGAGAATAGACTTTAATGGGGACAGTCCTGATTGTTTATATTGTAATATTTTACAAAATGTGGGGTGTATATGTGCGGTCTTGAGGGTGTCTACAGTTTGGGCACAAGTGAAATAAGGGTGGTCGGTCTCATGCCTCATGATGAGGGCTGTGCCTAAAATTCCAGGCTGCACCTGGGCTATTTGGGCATGTCTCATTATTCTTGGCTCCTGCCCTGTCCGGACCTGGCCTGGCTACCTCCCCTGTGGGTTCTTTCAAGATGTGTCAATGATGGGTTCAAGCGCCAGAACCTCCAGTTTCGTGGAAACTGGGTAATTAGTGGAAGGCGCCAAGAAATGAAGGGTTTGTTCTGAAAGGAATAAGGAATTAGTAACACTACTTCCTGTTCCTCCTGCAGAATTCAAGCATTCAGCAGAAAAGGACGACACAATCAGTTGACCAGGTGTTGCTATAGAGAGGTTCACTCACCTATAACGTAAATTACAGTTTCAGTAAGTAGGGCTCTGAGCATAGTCAGTCACATGTCATGCACTTGTCACTTCTGAAGAAAAACCCTGCCCAAACTACTTATCTTTCCGAGGTAACAGTCTGCCATAAAATGTCACAATTTCTCTACAAGGTGATGTGCACCTCAATCTGCTTCGACCATACTGGCATTTCAGAAGAGACAATCTCCTTGAGAAAAATCTTCAAATGTCCCTGTAGCTTGTATAATAACTGACTCGTCCCCAGCCTTTCCAGTCAATCTAAGGCTCTCACCTCCTATTTCTTCAAGTCTTCTGAAGCCCATCATGCTTTCCAGCAGCTGCAGCCTATTACATTAGCCTCTTCTAATTCAACATGCACATGACTGCCTCCCCCTGCAAAGGATCAGATGCAACAAGACTGTCATTAACTCTAATGGTCTTCGTACAGCCTGACGTGTGACTGGCTCTGCCCAAGCTTTTTCGAGAAAACAGAGATGTTGGCACGTTGGTGCCGCTGCCATGTCAGTATTGCTGAGACAGTTGCATGTTAATTATTGGTCTGATATGAGGTCTGAGCCTTACCCGGCCGCAACGGGTTTTCAAAGGCAATATCCTGCCAGGAAATCTCACAGTTATCCATGTGACATAAAGAGGACAGTGCCTCAGCCTCGCTGTCGCGTGGTATGGTATGGTATGCTCACTGCCACACGGCAGGACAAGGTTGCAGGCTTCCTCGGGGAGATGTGCGTTTTAGGGCAGAGGTACGGTAGCCCGTGTGGTCCAAGGATGCAAAAGGGGGCGACCATGAGGCTTTGCTTTGGGTGTGGAGGTCCCTGTGGTTGCTGGTGAGGCTGGATCTGCGTTGGTGCCCTCTGTGGGGCCTGCACAGAGGATCTCTTTGGTGCCAACTGGAAAAGGCGCATGGAAGGAGGCGGTGTGCAGGGCAGCTGGTGGGCGAGTGTGTGCACAGGCCTCTACCTCTCCTCTGAGGTGGGCTGCATCTTTGCCAAGTGCTTGTCCAGAAGCTGGTGCCAGAGGACACTTTTGAAGATTGGGGGCAGTAATATTAAAATGAGGATAAGCAAGGAGGCTCCTCATGCAACGAAAAGGGACCTCATGGTAAAAATGATCAAGTTTAAAGTCAGGAGAAGCAACAACTGCTAAGGGCGCCACCAATGGGGGGGCTTGCGGAGAGCAAAGGTGTATGATGACAGGACGTTCAGAAGAGTTAGAGGAAGTGATAGGCTTGGACGAGATTTTGGGGGCGGGGGGGGATTTTTTGATGCCAGGCCGAGTCTGCTGCGTGTAGGCAGGGAGGGGTAGTTAGAGCCAGTATTTTCTGGCTAGAAGACTGGTGGCAGTGAAGGATGGCCAGAGTGTATTCTGGGGACCACATGAACAAAGACCCCTCCGGCAGGAGGGTTTGGGGGGGGGTTGGATGAGGTGGGGAGGAGATTAGATCAGCATGTCATTCCCGGCATGGGTGAACGGGGATGGTTTCTAATGCCAAATTATGTTAGAATGACTCAAACGCACTGGCCAGAAGAGGGGGTGCTTTGGTGTGACCCTCCCTCTCCCTGACGTTGAGGGAGAATGCTGAAAAGGAGAATGAGGAGGAGAGCATTGCGCGAGTCTCGGAAGTGTATAATGGGGTGCGGACCGGTAGATGGTGAGAGACCATGCACGAGTATGCTGGGCGTTTCGGTGAATGAGGACGATGTGTTGGCATTAGATTGATGAGAAAGAGGATGACTTGAAAGAAGATGAGAAACTGCATTGAGCTGAAGATGGAGTAAGATCACTGCGAGAAAGAGTGGGGTGGCGGCTAATGGAGGGTGACGGTGGGGTTACTAGAGCTAAGAGGTGGGAGCATTGGTGTTTTACAGCCAAAGGATACAGGTGACAAAAGCACGGAGATGTTGTAATAAAAGGGGACTGAAGGAGTGACAGAAATATATAAAGAGGACTGAAAGTTAGGGACCAAGGAGTTGCTGAAACCTAGTACATCAAAATGGTGGGCGTGTTGGAAACTGACAGTAAGTACAAGGGCATGAAAACAGTTTGTCGCTGATCCATAGCAAAGAGCTTAATATCCAGGTGAATAGGGATAAGGTCAAGGTGGGGTGCACAGGTAAAGCAGTAGATACCCAAGGAGATGGGGTTGGAAGACATTGAAGACAAGTGAGAAGCTGACGCGAGCACTAGGGCTGTGACAGGCTGGAACAGGTGATAGCGCCAAGAGGTGTGACTAGCAGAAAGCGAGGACAGTGAACACAATGGTGGGTTTAGAGGACACACTGGGAAGGAAATAAGAAAGATAGTAAGGGCCACAGGAAAAAAACTGGCTTGTATGGGAGTGCACATGCCTTTGAGGACTCACCTGTCACCTGGTACTAAAGTGTAAATGTGGAAAAGAGACTTTATAGATACATTTAAGTTATCACACTGGGATATTTGGGCCAAGGTAGTGTCCAATAAGAGTATTTGGAGTTGGCAAGTAGAACTTGAGTACCAACTATTGTTAATACGTTGACTTCAGCATTGAATGATTTATGCTAGCATATTTTGTGAGAAATACCCAATTGGTCAGTGGCCCTTTTTAAATACATCAATGTTATTCGTAAAGCAAAGATGGATTTTGGGGACCTGGCTTGGCTGAGGTATGATGAGGAGTTTAAGACACCAATGGGGAGTTTAGGGCAAGAATGGAGCTCTATCCTGATAAGCCCTAAGGTGAGATAGCCAGTGAATTGTGGCTCAAGTGGATGGTCCTTATTACAAAAGCCTCAGCACCACATATGGCAAGGAGGTTGTCAGTGCCTCTTCTGCCCTTCCTGGGGCATCCCATCCAAGGTGGAGTGGGTAGTTGGGGTCAGGACAAGGAGTTAGCCCTGGGGCATTTTGTAACTTTAAGAAGAGTTTTTGCACAATAATGTTATGCAGATTCAAACACAAGGGTTGTGAATGTGGAACTAAACATCCAGACACACAATACTTGGGGCAAGCGTCAGTAAGATAAACATAGTTACAGGCAAAAGGCAACAGTCAACAGCAAAAAAATGCAAAGGGCACCTACTCTGGTCAATGAAGCAATGTTTTGTGGTGGACTACAGTATAACATAAGGAATTTGCTAAATTGTTGGAATGATGTTGTAGGGACGGCTCTAAGCTGGGGTACCAGAGTCATAGAGTAAGGCATTTTGCAGACAACTTGAAATTGTCCAAGAGAGACCTAATGTGGTTTGAGTGAAATTGGTGAAAGTGATGCATGAATGAAAGATGGTGGGCCCTTTAATTACTGGCTACTTCAGGATTTGATTATGTCAACCCTAGGCGTATTTCCCAGTGGCAGGTGGTGATCTATAGATGTGGAGGGGCGCCGGTGCAGAGTGGATGTTTTAACCCACTAACAGTCACTGTCATAAATGCCTTTAGTCTCAATGTCAAAGCTCCCAATCACGGCTCATTAAGAGTGTTTTATTTATTACAAGCCATGATTGAGAGTTCTGAACATGAGGCTGAAGGCAGTGTGAATTTCTCACAATTCCTGTCAGTGGGTCAAAAAAGGAGGTATTCTCCTTGTCTGAAGTCCCAGCGCGAGTCTAAGAGCCTCAGCCAGATCTCCTCTACCACTCCAGGTGCTGCTGATAATGCTCAGCAGCATGAGAGCAGCACCAGGATTGGCTTGAGCTCCTTTAGGCACAGGAGACCTGTGCCTGCTCTCCCTTCAGCTGTTTAAGACAGCTCAGGTGGAAAGGTTTAACATGCACATGTCAGGCTGACCGTCGCAAAACAGCCGGCCACAGTGACATGCGCACTTTACCAGGAGTGGGAACCTCCTCCCCTGCTGCAAAACAGTAGCAATGGCCCAGCCCCTTCCTGACTCTTGGCTCGGGCTGAGAGCACCTCAAAGAAGCTACAGGCTGTAGGTGCTACACCTGAAGTTATCCCCAGGGAACACACGCAACTGCAGACATCTAGATCAAACATGTTGCTACACCCGCAGGTCTTCCATGGGAATAATAACAACTTAATACACGGTGATAATATACGAGCCCCATTGGTAGGAGAGGCCAGTGATATTAACTTAAGGGTAACCAGCACCACTGACACGCATGCCCCTAACAACTTACCACCAGAGTGTGTACCCTACGTGGCAGTTATAGTCAATGTTCCTCCATTACCCCAAGGTCAAACAGAAACTCACGACTCTCTCAAGAATAGAGTGATTCACTGGCTCAATAGGTATTGTTATTTTGCAACCAGGAATGCCAACTAAATTTTGTTTCTCAGGAGAGTGCATTGGATTGGTCCCTTGAGGAAAAATTATGCAGGGGATTGTATTATAATTAATTTTAGGGAACCTAGATGCGCTAAGGGTGTCCTCAGGAGTTGGGCACACAATCTTAAGCCTGAATGCAATATGTCACTGCAGCCCCTAGGCTTCTTATACAGGCATTTTAGGCCCTCTGTGCCTGAGATGAGTAAATATAACCTTATTGGCAACAACCCCGTATTAGCACTCCCTTTATCTCAACCATTGTTGGTATCTAATAGATTTGAGGTACTGGGCGATATCCAGGATATCGATTGACTCAAGACAAGGAATCAATCCCATGTAGGAAGGCACAATAACAAAGATATGGGACCCTTGGACATCCATGATACTATCCTGATCTTACCAACTACCCCTCCAGTTCTTTGTGATAATACAGTGGTTTCCACACATGTAACAGCCGCCATATCTAATTTACTACAACTTAGTAGTAATGGTCAGAGGAAGGATGGTGGCAGCGTTATCGTTCCTGTAACCCCTCCATCGCCTCATGATAACAAAGCGGTCCCTACACACGCTATGACTCCTACATACAACCAACCACAACTTAGTAGTAGTGGCCCTGGCGAAGATGGAGGCTATAGAATTGCGACCTGGAACGTAGGTGGGTTGGCGAAAAAACAGGGTAATCCAGTATGGGCGGAGTTTATTAATGGCTTGGATATATTATGCATCCAAGAAACATGGTGTATTGAGCCTATTTACTTCGAGGGTTTTATGTCATATTGGCTGGAGGCCGTGCCATCGCCAGCAGGAAGAGCGAAAGGGGGACTTATGGTCCTTATATCGAATAAACTCCCGGTAATGTTGAAGAGGAAAATAACTATTGATTCCCACTCTCTAATTCTTTGGTTAACTTTTAGGAGTGGTCGGGATATTATTTTGGTTAATTTCTATAATAATGTTTTTAATAATACCCGGGGTAAGGTTGCACTAGCCCTTGATGGGGGATTGGAGACCTTACTTAAACCCATTACTAGTAGTTTTATATTGATATGGGCTGGAGATTTTAACATTCATACATGCCCATATTCTACTACTCGGGTATGTGGGGTGTCTGATGAGATCGGGAATGGCTACTTACATTTTCCCCATAATGACTATGGCAAACAATTAAATTCCATGATTTCCAAGTTTGATTTAAAGTTACTAGAAGGCGCTTGTGATAATAAGGGGAAATTTATTCCAATGTTCATAAGGAGGAATTCAGCGTCAGTTATTGATCATATTTTAATATCTGCCAATGCATGTGGGTGGTGCACCTCACCACGGGAGGCTTCCCCGGGTATCAGTGATCACAACTGTATAATCCTGTCTGTTTTCTTTTGGGGCAGGCGTAGCATGACAACTCCCAGTTGTGTTACTGATATTGTACCAATTAGACCCAATGGGACTCGTATTAAGTGGAATGGAGTGGACCAGACACAATTCCTGTCTGATATTTGTACCAAAGGTTTTAATTATATTATGAGCTGCCTAAAAGATGTGGTTACCCCATACCAGATATTTGACAATTTTACTGGCATTACTACCACAATAGACACTCTCCTAACCCGCCCAAAAAAAACTGGATTTATTAAACGTAAAGGCTGGTTCGATCACGCATGCACTATCGCCACCAGGGATTTGAAGCAGGCCCTCAGTAAACGACCCAGAGACAGCCTACTCATTAAATATCTTAGATTTAGACATAGAGAGGTACTCATAGCAAGGAAGAAAAAACTGCAGGAAGCAGCCTGATCGAAATTGACCCAAGCAGCAGAGACAGGGGATAGTAAGTTATTCTGGGATACTGTTAACTCGTCTTTTTTAAAGGATGATTCCTACCCTGATCTGTTGTCGCATGTTACTAGGGAGGCATGGGTGGCACATTTCACTGGTATTTTTAATCCTCTTATAGTAGGAACGGTGCCCACTTCAAAGAGGGAACAGCCGATAGGTCCACCTTTACCTCTGGACATTACATTACAGGAAGTGGTTTGGGCTCTGAGCGAAAGCAAAGGGGGGAAAGCACCGGGCCCAGACGGGGTACCAGTAGATGTTTTTAAGCACAATGTTAGTTTATGGGCGCCAATTTTAACTAGAGTTTTTAACATGGCTGCAGAGACAATACCTCCCCCTACTTGGGGTGCATCTATTATAGTTCCTATTCATAAGAAGAGCAACAAATCAGATCCCAAAAATTATAGGCCTATTTCATTGCTAGACTCATCTGTAAAAGTGATGAGCAAAGTCTTACTTAAAAGACTAGAAGAATGGGCTTGGGATTGTTCAATACTTTCACCGGCTCAGTTTGGTTTCAGGAAAGGCCTGGGGACTATCGAGCAATGTGTAAATCTTGATTTGCTTATAGGCAAGTACACCCGTGCCAAAGGTGGAAGATTATACCTTTGTTTCGCTGACTTGAGCAGCGCTTTCGATCTAGTAGATCATTCCATCCTTTGGACCACCTTGATCGGTATGGGAGCACCCAGACCAATTGTGAGCTTCCTGGCTAGACTGTATGAGAACCTGGTAAGCAATGTACGTTATGGTCCCCACGGAGAATGTACCAATAATTTTGCAGTTAAACGTGGTATTCGACAAGGCTGTGTTTTAGCCCCTATTTTATTTTATTTATTTATTAATGGGGTGGATCAGACTTTGCAAACAGTTTATGCTGATGCTCCCCAAGTGGATGGGCGCCCCATTCCGGTACTACTGTACGCAGATGATGCGGTCCTGCTGGCCAGGACCCCTCTGGGGTTGCAACGTCTAATGGATGCCTTTGGGGATTTTATTGCTGCTCAGAAGCTGGTCATTAATAAAAGTAAAACTTATACAATGGTATGCGGGCCCAGGGTTAAAAAATGTAGAACATTTTTTCTGGACAAATCACCAGTGGCTCCTGTTGATTCATTCTGCTACCTGGGCATTACTTTTTCTGGTAATGGTTCATGGACTCGCGAAATTACCAATGTCAAGTGTAAAATGGACAGAAGTACCCATGGCATTTTTAGATTTTCTGCTAAGTGGGGCTCAAGACCAGTTAAGGAGATGACTGCAATTTACAAAGCAAGGGTTTTATCTATTGCAACATACGCCGCTGGTGTGTGGGGTCACCACGGCAGTAAAGCCCTGCAGACTAAGGAAAATGGTTTTCTTAAACGTCTACTTTGTCTGCCTATTTCGGCTTCATCAGAGATTATTCACAGAGAAGTAGGGCTACAGTATCTCACAGACGTAGTCGCATCACACTCCCTATTGCTCTGGCACTCTATATGGTCCAAAGAAGAAACTAGTTTTACAAAAGCAATCATCCAAGACTGTTTCAATTTGGACAATGCCATGATGATCTCTTGGCTAAGCTATATCAATTCTGTGTATAGCAAACTGTTCGATATTCCAATCTGTACTAACCCCCTACAAGTTTTATCACTTAGTAAGTCGTCCATTAGAGAAACTTTTATGAATAACAGGAGGGAAATCCGACTTGCTAGCGAGAGCAGGAAATCAACAGTCATGCTTTATCTAAGGCTTACTCAAGTAGATGGTTGCCAGGACTACTAACTTATATACACAATTCTATGCATCGTTTTGTCTTAGTTAGACTTAGATTGGGTATTGTCCATCACTTAGTTGCCTTTCCCACTATGAAAACCTGTCCCTCAGACACGTTTCGGTGCCCATGTGACGGACGAAGTAAACAGAGCACTGGGCACTTTATGCTGTTTTGCAAATTTTATTCTGGTTTTAGAACTTATTATCTAAAACCACTTCTGCTTGCATATGGCAATGGATCACATCTTGCTGCAGTAAAATTTCTGTCCGAGCTTAATGATGCCAGGGTCTGTTTTAACGTGGTGCTTTTTATTATAAATGCACTTAATACACGTAAAAGTATAACTGTTTTAATGTAGCGCTGAACCCTTGATGACTTGATGAAATTGTACTACATCTTTTAACTAACATCTAATGAGTCCCTATGCTGTGATGTTTTTTTAGTGTTTTTTTTTTAAACTCGTGCTGTTTAGTAAGTGCCATCTGATATGTTATTGTCTTGCCTTAAATATTTGCGATGCAATCGTGTTTTATGTCTACTTTTATGGTTGTTTTATACACACCGAATAAAGTTCAGTGAATGAATGAGAGCACCTGTGATAAATAAAATGGTGATAAATTCACTTTATTATCATTTTATTTTTCACCTCTGCTGCTTTTGCAGTGGGGGGCGACGCTCCTCTGCTCACATGGAGGAACCGGCACTGGTATTTCCTACAAAGATTGTGGGAGAATTCAGATGAATTCATCAGCTATCATGGCCTGAGGGTTCATCATCAAATGCTTTTACTGTGAAGGATGGATGTGACAGTTCAGTATGTGTCCATTGACAATGACATCAGGTTAATTTGGTGTGGTACAGAGGCCAAATTGGCCCAGTGTGATATCAGATCTGCATTCAGGCTATTACACATGCATCCTATGGACTTTGTGATGTTGAGGGATGCAATTTGAAGGACAGATCTTTGTGGATAAGGTAAGAGGTGTGCAATTTCTGGTTGTGTGATTAAAATGTTCAGTTCATTTCATCAGTGGTGTTTTTCAGTGTTTGATTGTTATTAGCCCTGACATGGTTTTCCCCTAAATTTGTGCCTTCAACCCTCCTGTTTTGCTGACTTAGTTTTTGCTAGCTTTAGGACTCTGCACATTTTACCACTGCCAACTAGTGCTAAAGTGTTTGTGCCCTCTCCTTAAAACATGGTAGATTTGGCTTATATCCAGTTGGCATATTTAATTTACTTGTAAGTCCCTCGTAAAGTGACACTACCTGTGCCCCAGGCCTGTAAATTAAATGCTACAAGTTGGCCTGCAGCAGTGGTTGTGCCACCCTCTTAAGTAGCCCTTTAAACATGTCTCAGGACAGCCATTGCAGCCTGTGTGTGCAGTCTATAAACTGCCATTATGATCTGGCAAAATAAAACTGTTTCCAGGCCCAAACCTTCCTTTTTAATACATGTAAGTCACCTCAGGGCAGACCCTGGACAACCCAGAGGACAGGGTTAAGTGTATTTAAAAAGTAGGACATGTCATTTTAGGTTTTACATGTCCTGGTAGTGAAAAACTCTCAAATTCGTTTTTACTGCTGCAAGGCCTATCTCGCCCGTAGGATAACATTGGACATGCAATCCAATTAGTAATAATTTCCAAATGGAAGCAGGTAACCAGATTGTGTTTGGTATATTTCGAATTGTAATCAAACACCCTCTCTTATAGACAAGTCAGATTTTAAATTATAATTTTGAAAATGCCATTGTTAAAAAGTACAAAGAGCAGATGCAAACATTCGTGGTGGGCAAAAAAAACAATGAATCAAACCCAGATCTGTTGACTTGGGGTGAATGTTTGCATTGTTCAGCATTCCGTCCATCATTTTATTTTGTGATGTTACTTTTAGAAAGTTGTTTTTTTCTTACCCTAGCCATTTAGTGCCTGCAATCTGTTTCTGGGTCACATGACTGGGTGTAGTTGGCAGTTGGGCTTTGTGTATTCCTCCTGGACAGCCACCCACATTAGAGAGCTCTGGTGTGCCTGGAAAGGCCATCCCTAGCAGGATGGGCGAGCGGAGCTGGTCAAAGCCATACTTGCCTATGAATAGACTGGGTCCTGCCTCCACACAAAGGGCAGCCCTGTAGTTAGTCTGGAGCCAGGACAGGGAAAGCAAGATGCCTGGGGACTTCAAAGGGAAACCACTAGAGGCTTCTCCCACTTTGAAGGAAGGCCCAGGCATAAATATTGGACCCAAGACACCAACTCTTCTGTACCCTTCTAGACTTGTGGATACTGTGCCAGGAAGAAGAACTGCTGTGCTATGGAAAGGACTACCACTCTGCAGACTGCTGCCCTGCTAGACTATTGCTGCCTTGCTATGCTGACATGCTTCCTGTTGCCCTCTTGCTTGGGTTAGAAGGACTGGACCTGCATCTGTTGAACCTAGAATCTCAGACTGACTCCAAGGGCTATTTGGTTGGCCTCCTGACTAAAGCCTCAGGGACAGAAGGTCCCAACAACCTTGAACCCAGCACCTGGTGCCGTCTGTGAGTCTACCCTGCCAAGTGGTGCCACCCTACTCCTGGACCCTCAGAAGTGGTCCTTGAGGTGCTCTTCCAGACCATCTGTAGACCCAGCAGAACTGACTCATTGCCTCTACTGTGAGGCTCTCCCAGCGCAAGGACTTCGTATCAACCTCGAATTCTGCATTGGAACCGTCGCTATGCAAAGCTTCACTGACACAGGCCCTTGCTTCACCAAATCGCTCATCGACGACAGCCTCGACGACTACGTTGGTTCTTGTATCACAGCCTCCCAGTTCTTTGGAACCAACACATCGCCTTGACTGTGTGACTCATTCTCAACACCAGACTTCACATCGCAAGCCCTCGTTGGCATGAGCCTTGAAAATGATGCAGGACCTCTCACCGTAGCCATGCAGCTACTTGGAACCGATGTAGCGCCTCAGCTGCACAGTGCATTATCAGCAGAGGACTTCCCAATGATCCGAAGCCAGGATTTAAGTTACTCTCATTCAGCGGGCCTCACTGGGTCCCTGTAGCTGGCCCACGCTTCATCACGGTTGGTCTGAACTTGTGACTTTATCCTGGTCCAGAGTTACCAGATATCCATAGTTGTCTCTTTGTGCTTTTTGGTGCTATTTTTACTGACATCTTTAAACCTCCATATCTCCAGTTCCACTGATTTGATTTTTGTCATTTTGTTTTTGATCTATTTATTAAAATGTACCTGAGTTGTCTAAATTGGTGTGGTATTTTTCTTGTAGTGTGTTCTCACTTTATTAATGTTTGAAGCGCTGCATAAATACTTTACACATTGCCTTTAAGTTGAGCCTGACTGCTCTGTGCCAAGCTACCAGAGGTTTCAGCACAGGTTAATTTTGGGTTTGCTTGTGCCTAACCCTGACAAGGATTGTAGCTGGTGCTCGAGTAGGGTTTCAACCCCCTCAACCAGTAACCCCATTTCTTACACCTGCTATGAATTATCACTTATTATCTTACTGATCTATTGCTCAAAGTAAAGAGTGGGTCTGGGTATGTACGATGGCAATGAACAAGTTCCAGATCATTGCTGAGACCTTAAGGATTCCTTTAGCACTGGAGAAAACAGAATGACCAGGTTATGCCTTGGCTTATCTATGCACAGAATTGGATATGGCGCCCATGCCAGTGAAGTTACCACAGGCAAAGTTAGCAGACAAATTGTTGATAAAGTGGTGGATGCTCACAGGATGGAATGAGGAAGGTGCAAGTGCCAATGGGCAGCTTCAACTTTGCATGTAAGTTAAAAGTGCACGCACCACAATCTGTAAGAGATTGGGGTTTGAAATATCTAGTGCAAAGCTTCTGCATCACAGGCTGAGATTGGCTGTGCATTTCAGATTCAATACGAAGGTATGAAGATACTTTCTGCAAAATTTTAACCATGTGACAGTGTGGTCATTGGATGATGAAATGCTTTGGCAGATTCAGAGCGGGCGGCGTTGGTTTGAACAACAACGTTGTGCTTGCTTTGTCTCATTCGAAGTGACAGTAATTTGGTGGGCTGGCTCCAGAAGCAGATGCAAACAAGCATTTGCAATGCAATATGGCTCGTATTACTGAGAGTTTGAGGTATTGGCGCTGCAAATAATAATGCAACGCCAATAGCTCAGTAATGAGAGACCTAGTGCATTGCCAATGGTTGCGTAGTGAGCCAGGAACAAGCATTGTATGTCTCAGTGCAGTACCGGACTTGCTGGGCCTCTACGAGGGAATGGTGGGCAAGGGCAATATGCCACAATCCCCGCGAGAGGGTATGATAACACTTTTGTACAAGAAGAAGGGAGAGAGAGAAGGCCTCAAGAACTGGAGCCCCATCTCTCTCCTCAATTTGGACTACAAAATTCTCGTGAAGGTGATGGCCAACCACCTAAAGAAGGTAATAGCAAAGATAGTTCACCCAGACCAGACTTGTGGAATACCGGGTCGGCAAATCGTGACAGCCTGGCCCTGGTCTGGGACACGATCGAGTATGTCAAGAGCCGCAAGGTTCCGACAGCCTTGGTCAGCCTGGATCAGGTAAAGGCGTTCAACTGTGTTTCCCATGGACCGGACACTCAGAGCACTGGGGCTGGGAGATTCTTCTGTGACGTGGTGACCACAATGTATAGAGACATCTTTAACATGGTGTTGGTTAACGGCTGGAAAACCAACCCCTGCCCCGTCCTGTCAGGCATCAGGCAAGTCTGTACGCTCTCCCCTCTTCTGTTCATCTGTGTGATTGAACTCCTCGCCAAACGCATCAGACAGAACAGGAACATCAGAGGAGTGACAGCCCTAGGAAGCAACGGAAAGGGTGAAGTGAAGTGTTCCCTCTACATGGACGACATCTCAGTCTTCTGCGCAGCCGGATCATCCATGAGAGACCTGGAGAGGACTTGTATTGAGTTTGGAAAGGCGTCAGGAGCGAAGATCAACAGCACCAAGTCAGAAACCCTACTCTTCGGACACTGTACCCCCACCCGAGACCCACTGCCATTCCCCATCAAGCAGGACTTCCTGAAGATCCTTGGAGTCTGGTTCGTGGGAGAACATGCAGCGGAGAAGACATGTGAAGAGACACTGGCGAAGACAAGGCAGAAGCTGGGACTCTGGAGCTTCCGGAAGCTGACGATCAAAGGGAAGTCTTTGGTCCTGGGGAACGGAACCCTGCCAGTGCTCCAGTATGTCGCCCAAGGCCATCACAAGAATGATCTTCTACTTCATCTGGAACTTGAATATGGACAGAGTGTAGAGGGCGGTGATGTTCAAGACCCACAACAAGGGAGGCAAGGGAATGCCAGACATCGCCACCATCCTGAGGGGAATCTTCATGTTCCACTGCGTGAGGAGCACCCTGAGGACCGAAGATGAGAGCCACGTTGGCTTTCTGATGGCACAATTCTTCCTGTTGCCAATGTGGGGGTGCCTCGCATGGGCAGAGTGGATGAGCGCCGTCCCGTACAACTGGGAGACCTCGTGGTTCTACAAGGAAGTGGAGAAGTTTGTGAAGGAGTTCGGGCTGGAGGCTGCTGCCCCGGCCACATTGACCCCAAAGCTTGTCCAACGCCAGATACAAGCAAAGGACATCAGCGAACCGATCGGCGCCCTCCCCTCTGCCACAGTGGACCACATGTGGGGAAGCATCCCATCCAAGAGCCTGACCAACCAGCACAAAGACATCGCCTGGATGGCCATCCAAGGAGGACTTCCCGTCAGAGCCTTCATGCACGTAAGAGGAATCAACTCATAGAAGTCCTGCCCGAGAGGGTGTACCACGGACGAGACAACATACCATCTCTTTTGGGACTGCACGTACACACAGGACCTGCTGAAGGCCCTAGGCTCGGAGCTTAGGGCATGGATACCTACGCCCTGCATCACTGTGGACTCTGTGATGTATGGTTTGTTCCCAGGGCCACACGCACTGAGTGACTTCCAGAACTGCTGGAGGCTCCTGTGCTGTTTTAAAGGTGTTCTTCTGTTTTCCAGAAAATGCTTGGTAGTAGGGAAGGAGACATCGACCCTGGTGTGCCGTAAGCTGATCCACAGCCTCCTGTGTGACTACGCAGTACTGGATGGATCAGATGAAGACAGCGACAACGAAACCTAAGAACCCAAAGGGGTCCCCTTGTACCCTTACACAGGGGGGCCCTGGAAGGCTCAAGCAACGAAGAAGACGACGACAGCTGAGGACCCAAGGGGTCCCCCTGCCCTTACCTGGGGGGGGGCCCCGAGGGGCCACTAACCTGTATTTTGTCCTTTTTTCCCCATGCCCAGGAACTGGTTGGTGACAAGGGAGAGGAGAAGGCGGATGAAGACAGGTGGAGTAAATGTAGTTATTTATTGTATGTATTTGACTAACGTGACCTTTTTCCTTCACAGGTAAAAGGTCAATGGGATAGCTTGTGCACTTGTTGTCAAGTTAATTACCAACGACTTATGTTTAAAATAGGGCTTTGTGGAAGGTGACGATTAACAGATCTGAACCAGAAACGAGGCCCTAACAAGGGTTGGAAAAAATAAAATAAAACACAAGTTGCTCCTAGAAGTCCCTAGTGAGCAAGGGATCAGTACTGCTTGTCTAGGTGCAGTACCGCTTCTCGGCCTTTTGGCTAAGATCAAGTGCAGTATCTGTTGTTATCCGTTTAAAAGTGCAATTTTTGTGCAAGTAAAATTTGATTTTTACAGTAATACGACTTGTACTTTGAAGCAAATAAATTTGCTTTATGCAAATTTATGCATATTCCGAGATCGGCCCGACTAGCTATGAAGCTTCAGTCAGCTATGAACAGTGTGGCAATGGGGCCTAAACCCCCATCATCACAGTGACCAAAATGCTAGCCACTGTTCATAGCTGACTGAAGCTTCATAGCTAGTCATAGCTAGCCAGACTGAAGCTTTTAATTAGGCAGGAGGAGGGGCACTGTTTGCTCAATAGGAGCACAAGAAAGGACCCCCAAGGATCTGTGGTCAGTGTTCGAGCACCGGAAACGTTACGCTCCCTAATATCTCTCTTTCCTGGCATTTGGGTGGACTAATGCTGGAGGATTTAAACCCCTCCTAACACCCTTCACAGGCCTGTACAGCACCCAGGCCTCTGGCGAGGGGGTTCATGCTTGGGTGGTAACACCTTTAACCCTTGCCTTAGCTCTAGGGCATGACTGGACAGTGTTTATTGCACTGCAGACTATTGTGGTCTGCTCTGAGACACCCCAGGTACCCAGGCGGCGGACCCCAGGTGACAATGGTACACCGGCGGTAACCCAGTAATTACCAGTAAGCCCCATATCCACCAAATGGCAGACGCAATGGAGCCCCAGTGACCACCCAAGAAGGCATCCCCACACCAGACACCCCAAAACCCAGCCCCCCGGCCCCCTGGGGAGGGCGGCGGAGAGGCAAGTAAGGCTGCACCTGCAAAACCAAGCATCAGCGCTGGGAAGGCTGGTCCCCAGAAGGACTCAGTGCCTAAGGCAGCTGTACCTGAAACCTCCACTGCTGCCAAACCAGGGAGCAAGGGGATGGGTGAGGAGGGGACCAGGCAAGGGACCGCCCGAACCCTTCAATGGGTACAGTCTCACCCATAGACACGCTCAGGTTATGCGGTGGGAATTAAAAAACAAGAAGGGCCCCAAGCTAAACCGAGACCTGTTTTTCAGCAAGGTCGTCAAGACAGGTGGGATCCCAGGGCAAGATGTGCTGAGCTGCCAGGCCTCAGCGTCGGGATGGATCTTCCTTCTGAGTTTTGTCACACAGGAAGTACTGGGAGTTCTTCCAGGGGAAGAAGGAGGAGAAACCCTACGCTGAATTCGCCATCTCAGCAGGATGGGAACCGGCATTGACAGAGAAGAGGATCACGGTTGAGATTACTAACCCCCACATCTCAGACAAGGACATCGCGTCACTCCTCCAACGGTACGGGACCATCAAGACAGGACCCACCAAGGTCAGAGACAGCAAAGGAATCTGGAACACGACCTGGCAAGCAATTGTCAGCCTCCAAAAGGACCCTATATTAAATACAATGGGGGACCCAATCGACCCTTGACGGCTTGGGCAATGTAATATGAACAGGTAGATGTGCCTACAAGGGATTTATTTATATAATTGATTTGAAATGATTTTTGCTTTTCACTTAGCGCAAGCTCTTATATATTGCTTGCAAATTAATTTCTTTTTAAATTGTTCATGCACAGACAACGCATATACAATTTTAGTTTTCTAGTGAAATATGAAAACATCAGATTATATCAGAATTTGTCAGAAAACACGGGACAAAGCCAAGTTGAATGCCCTCCTGCAGGATGCCAAGCTACAAGCGGCCAAAACAAGGGAAGCACCCAGGAAGGCTGAACAGAAGGGCCAGGTCCCGAAGGGCCCAACACCCCCAAGACCAGGCCCAAAGATCACAGAGGACCCCAAGGCAGGACCAGCCACAGCGGAGGTACCAACACCACCGACTGGGATGGCACAGGCCAAGGAAGTCCATCATACTGAGGGAGCCCCCGAGGAAGGAGCACCACAAGTAGCCCCGCCAAAGGAAGCCCCAAAGGACACAGACCTGGCGCCGGAACCAGAGGCACAGGAGGAGGAGAAGGCGACAGAAGACTCTGCAATGGCAAAGGGAAAGTAGAAGAAAAAGAAGGGGAAACAACCCGAAGTGAAGGGGGATAGCAGCAGCGAGGACAACGACTTGCTTCAAGAGACATGGAAACAGGTCCGGTCCCAGACGCTGTGCCAAAAGACTGCGAAAGAGAGGGAGGAGGCAGAGGAACGGAGATGGTCCAACGCCAGAGCCCAGCAGGCAACTCCGCATGAAACACCACAGCCCGGACCCAAGCCGGAGAAGTTGTAGGAGGAAACAGCACCAGACACAACCCTCCAGCGGGGAAGCAGGAGAGGACACTGGCGAGGAAAGAGGTCTCCCTGGCCAGCAAGAAGTTGAACAAGGCATGCACAGAGGAAGAGGACAACGATGTCATCATCGTGGAAAGCGAGGAAGACGACCACAACGAAGAGATGGAGGATGAGGAAGAAGACCAGGAGGAGCTCCAGTCGGTACACCAAGACCTCCATCAGCAGCTCACCATGATGGGAACCACAGAAGAGACAGCACAGTGGATCCCGGACATGGGAACAGAGGTGTTCATCGGGAACACTGAAGACAGTGCAGGAGAGGGAGAGCAGGATCAGCAGGTGGCTCAGCACCCCAAGAAGAGCACCCCAGGGCTTTCAACCGCAGTAGGTTTTGAACTGGACACTGACTGCTAGCGCGGAGACAATGGGTATATCATTGTTCACCCTAAACGTCAGAAGTGTGAAGGATCAGGTTAGACGGGTCGGCACATTGAGCTTCCTGGCCGCTCAGAACCAAGATATCTACTTTCTGCAGGAATGCGGGATTCCACATGCCCAGTCATACAGCCAGCTCAAATGGCAGTGGATGCACGGGCCATCGTTTTGGTCTGGAGGAAACCAGTGCAAATCATCTGGAGTGGCCATTCTGATCAAGGGGAGGCATTTCACCGTGGACAAGGTTACCGAGCAGGTCAACGGCAGAGTGCTGGTCGTGGACGGATCGTGGGCCGGTGAGCCTGTTCGGCTCATCAACGTCTATCCCCCCCACGGAAGAAAAAGCGACTCGAGATGTTGAGGGTGCTCAGGATGCAACTCGTGACCTCCAGGACCATCCTGTTGGGTGGTGATTTCAACTGCATAGTGGAATTGGATGGAACCATTGGGTCAGACTCTGTAGGGATGGACGTGACGTCCAAGCTGTTGGTGGAGATGGGAGGTGAGGCGTCCCTCCGGGATGTCTTCAGGAGCATGGGGCCAAACGGCAAGAATTTTTCCTGGAGTAGGCCGGACGGATCCGTGCGTTCATGGATCGACTTCCTATTCACCTCGTCAATGGTAAAGCCTGGGAAAAGCTCCATGGTCGCCATCCACTTCGCTGATCACAGAGCAGTCAGTTTCGAGGGGGAACTTGCAGGGAAGTTCCCCGTCGGCCCAGGATCGTGGATACTGAACTGCTCGTTGCTGGAAAACGAGGAGTTAGTGGCGAACCTCAGAGTCATGTATGTAGAGTGGAGGGACATGAAGGACCTCTTTCACTCCACTAGTGAGTGGTGGGAATGGGTGAAGGACAGGTTCCGGAGCTTTTTCCAGGATGCAAGCAGAGCTGCTGCAAGGCAAAAGAAGAGGTCGTTCAGGAAGCTGCAGAGCAAACTGCAGCAACTGTACAAACTCGAGCTCGGGGGATGGGATGTGGGTGACTAACTGGAGGAAACTCGAAAAGGGCTCACTGAGCACTTTCGGGAGGAATCCAGGAAAATCATCTTCCGGACCAGAACCAAGAACCTCGAGAATGACGAGAAATTCAACTGGTTCTTCTTCAAGAAACTTCACTCAGCCCACACACCGCTGGTAGAGCTTCGAGACTTGGAGGGCAACCTCCAAGGTGAGAAACAGCAAGTCATTAGAGTCGTATCTGACTTTTACGGTGAACTTTACTCACCGAAGTCATCAGAGAGAGCCCATGCGGATAGTTTCCTGGAGGGCATCTCGAAGACACCGGGTCCGGAAGAGAGAGAGGGCCTGAATGCGCCCTTCACCCTAGAAGAGCTGCACTTTGCCGCTACAACCTCCAAGAGAGGCAAGACGCCTGGAAATGACGGTCACCCAGTGGAACTTTATGTTGAACTGTGGGACCTGATCGGGCCGGACTTGCTGGACCTCTACCAAGAAATGGTGGGCAAGGGCAATATGCCGCAATCCCTGTGAGAGGGTATGATAACACATTTGTACAAGAAGAAGGGAGAGAGAGAAGACCTCAAGAACTGGAGGCCCATCTCTCTCCTCAATTTGGACTACAAAATTCTCACGAAGGTGATGGCCAACTGCCTAAAGAAGGTAATAGCAAAGATAGTCCACCCAGACCAGTCTTGTGGGATACCGGGTTGGCAAATCGCAAACAACCTGGCCCTGGTCTGGGACACGATCGAGTACGTCGAGAGCCGCAAGGTTCCAGCGGCCTTGGTCAGCCTGGATCAGGAAAAGGCGTTCGACCGCGTTTCCCATGAGTTCATGGACTGAACACTCAGAGCACTGGGGCTGGGAGACTTCTTCTGTGACATGGTGACCACAATGTATAGAGATATCTCTAGCACGGTGTTGGTTAACGGCTGGAAAACCGACCCCTTCCCCGTCCTGTCAGGCAAGGATGTCCGCTCTCCCCTCTTCTGTTCATCTGCATGATTGAGCTCCTCGCCGAACGCATCAGACAGAACAGGAACATCAGAGAAGTGACAGCCTCAGGAAGCAATGGAAAGGGCGAAGTGAAGTGTTCCCTCTACATGGACGACGTCTCAGTCTTCTGCGCTGACGGACCATCTGTGAGAGAACTGGAGAGGACTTGTATCAAGTTTGGAAAGGCGTCAGGATCGAAGATCAACAACTGCAAGTCGGAAACTGTACTTTTCGGACACTGGACCCCCAGCCGAGACCCACTGCCATTCCCCATCAAGCAGGACTTCCTGAAGATCCTTGGAGTCTCTGGATCGGTGGATAACGTGCAGCAGAGAAGACATGGGAAATGAGACTGGCGATGACAAGGCAGAAGATAGGACTCTGGAGCCTCCGGAAGCTGACGATCGAAGAGAAGTCTTTGGTCCTGCGGAACAAGACCCTGCCAGTGCTCCAGTATGTCGCCCAATTGTGGTCTTTGCAGTCCCGTATGGCAAAGGCCATCACGTGAATGATCTTGTACTTCATCTGGAGCTCAAAGATGGACAGAGTGAAGAGGGCGGTGATGTTCAAGACCCATGAAAAGGGAGGCAAGGAAGTGTCCGACATCTCCACCATCCTGAGGGGAATCTTTGTGTGCCTCTGCGTGAAGAGCACCCTGAGGACCAAAGATGAGAGCCATGTAGGCTTTCTGATGGCATGATTCTTCCTGTTGCCAACGTGGAGGTGCCTCAAATGGGCAGAGTGGGTGAGCGCCGTCCCGTACAACTGGGAGACCCCGTGGTTCTACAAGGAAGTGGAGAAGTCAGTGAAGGAGTTAGCGCTGGAGGCTGCCGCCCCCACCACATGGACTCCGAAGCTTGTCCAATGCCAGATACAAGCAAAGGACATAAGCGAACCGATCGGCACCCTCCCCTCTGCCACAGTGGACCACGTGTGGGGAAACGTCACATCCAAGAGCCTGACCAACCAGCACAAAGACATCGCCTGGATGGCCATCCAAGGAGGACTTCCCGTGAGAGCCTACATGCTCGCAAGAGGACTCGAGCGATACAAGTCCTGCCCGAGAGGGTGCACCGCGAATGAGATGACATGCCATCTCTTCTGGGAGTGCGCGTACGCCCAGGACCTGCTGAAGTCCCTAGGCTCGGAGCTTAAGGCATGGATACCTATGCCCTGCATCACTGTGGACTCTGTGATGTATGGTTTGTTCCCAGGGACACACGCACTGAGTGACCTCCAGAACTGCTGGAGGCTCCTGTGCTGTTTTAAAGATGTTCTTCTTTTTTACAGAAAACGCCTGGTAGTAGGGAAGAAGGAGACATCGACCCTGGTGTGCCGCAAGATGATCCACAGCCTCCTGCACGACTCCGAAGCACTGGACAGATCAGATGAAGACAGCAATGACAAAACCTGAGGACCCAAAGGGGTCCCCTTGTTCCCTCACGTGGAGGGGCCCTGGCAGGCTCAGGTAACAAAGAAGTCTACAACAGCTGAGGACCCATTGGGTCCCCCTGCTCTTACCTAGGGGGGGGGCCCAAAAGGGCCACTAACCTGCTTTTTGCCCTTTTTTTCCCCATGCCCAGGAACCGGTCGGTGACAAGGGAGAGTAGAAGTCGGATGAAGACAGGTGGAGGAAATGTAGTAATTTACTGTATGTATTTGGCTAACGTGACCTTTGTCCTTCTCAGGTAAAAAGTCAATGGGATAGCTTGTGCACTTGTTGTCAAGTTTGTTACCAATGACTTACAATTAATATAGGGCTTTTTGGAAGGTGACGATTGACGTATCTGAACCAGAAATGAGGCCGTAACAAAGGTGAAAAAAAAACGCAAGCTGCTCCTAGAGGTCCCTAGTGAGCATCATACATTTTGAATATATGGTAAATCCACCCTACCCATAATGCATTGCATGCAAGACAGTACCACGAGTACATTCAAATAGCTATGCCCATATATACAATTAGTAGCTTTGAAATGTGACAAAAGAATTATTATATTAATTCCGGAATAGGTTGTACTCTATGTGGAGCTGATGAAGGGAAATTTATAGAAGGTCTAATATAAATGTGAGATATGCTAGCGAGTAAAGTAACCACTGCCAACTTAGTTTAGGACCAAGTGAGTGTCCTGTTGGAAAGCCTTTAAGAAAATAGTGCCTTGAGGCTGTAATTAAAACCTAGGGCATAACAACACATGTAACAGGGGGTGTGCTCATGGGAGGTTACAAGAAGAGACAAGGCGGTACTAAGGAGGGAGTACAAAGCCTAATGACCAATGAAAAGCCACCATTCACAAAGGACAGGAGCCAATTAAAAAGATGGGCGGGAAGTAGGCAGAGCTTTATCCACATATCCTGAATACAGCATGTCTCAAAGAGACAGCGCAAGCGCTGCCTAGGCGAGACCTAAAAAGGAAGAACTGCTGCAGAGTGATCACTGGGTGATTAACAGTGTGAGAGCTAATGGGAAAATTCCTTGGCAGAGTCAACAAAGAGGGCTTATCAGCTGGCCTGGAAAGAATTTGTGGAGGGTGGGCTTCAGCAGAGGGGCACGTCAGTAAGCAGTATTTTGGCTAGAAGGGAGGACGTGGTTCATTTTATCATGTCATTGATCAATAGTGGGGTTTCAGCAGTTATGATTTTTTTTAATTATTATTTTTGTCCTCATTTGCCTCGTTCACACCGTTCCACTTACGAATCCAAACTGGAGTGTCCAAAACCTCATTCGCTGAAGAAAGGAACAAGAAGAGGGTTAACCTGTTGTCGCCCTTGGATTGTGACAGCCCTCCTCTTTTATTTCCAATATACACACAATTTCTGCGAGCTCAGTAGAAAAAGGTGCCAGCCGAGGCGGAAAAAAGGCTTAATCATTGGACCCTTATTCTGAAGTTCTTACTTGTTGCTCACACCAACGTAAGAAGGGTATCCAAAACTCATACCTCTTTTTCCCCTTATCTGAAATGTCCAGCTTGGCCATGATACTCACGTAGTTTAACCAATCCTCACAACTCGGAGGGGCCTGTGACACCCACTGTTTGCAAATCTCTCTGCGTGCCAAAAGTATAGCATAGAAAACCAGTTTTGCATTATTATTATTGACCGTAAGTTGCAGATCCAAACCTCCACAGGGAGGAGGGCAAACATGGCGGCCGGCTAGGTGGCGGGTCGCGGGTGAGCCCAGGGAGCGCTTTGGAAACCATAAGCGCGGGCTGATGTAAACAGAGAACAGAGTGGAGCAGTAACTCACCAGTATACGCCGATCTGTGAGGAAATCCAGGATCTAAGTGTGGTCACCGGCAGCGGCAGTGATCGGATTCGGCAATACGGCGGCAGAACAGCCGTGGGCGAGGGTGGCGCTGGAGCTGCGCAGGGGGCGACGCGCTGCTGCTAGGTTTCTCTTCCGGGGTAGAGGAGGAGGAGTAAGCAGGGACAGCGGAATCGGCTACGGGGGAGCCCGCAGCAGTGAGCAGGTAGAGATTGGCTCAAGCACCAGAGATAGTACTGAGGCTCTGATACAACCGCCGCAACGGCCAGTTCAGGAACGGCCAGTTCAGGAGCTGCACCAGGAAGGGGGTCCAGTGACGGATGGCAAGAGAGGAAAAACGGCTAAGGGCAGGAAAAGAGCTCTGAGAGGGGGCACTGGTGCAGTGGATTCTAAGGGAGTTTCTAGGTACACTCTCAGGAGTACAATGAGGGGTAGTGGTTTGGTAGTTTCTGAGTTAATACATCCATTATTTAAAGTTGAGGAGGAAGAAGGAGGGAGAAAGGAGGAGATCAAGGTAAAAGAAGTGAGCAGGATTAGACTCTTAAAAGAGATATCTGTCAAAGAGGCTATAACCCATAAGAAGATACTAAAAAAGCCCAACCCTGAACACAAGATAAAGGTTACTCCCTCGCTTAGGACCTACTTTAAGGTGCTGCCAAAAACCCTTATCTTAAATAATAGCAACATGACGGAGACAAAGGGAGGTCAGGAAGAACTGAGTAAGGAGCAAGGGGCATTAGGCAGATCCATGGAACCGCCAAATATGGGGGATTGGTGCAAGCATGTGAGCCCAAATCGTTGCCAGGTCCTGGTTCCTGATTTTGCAGACATTGCTGATTCCCCAGATGGGGGAGAATTTTCAAACTCTAGCCCCGCGGTGTCAAACAAGCCTCACCGCAGCTTGGAGGGGGAAATCTTAAGTTCCGAGGGGGTTCAGGGTCAGAGCGAGAGGGAAGCAAGTGAGAGGGCTGTTAGTGATGAAGCAGGAGCGGGGTCCAAAAGTTCAGACAGAGGGGACTTTTCCATCAGTGCTCTTCTCACAACCCTTACTATGGAAATTAAGAACAGATTTGAAATATCAGAGTCAAGCCAGAAAGAGATCAGGTCGGCTTGTGAAATCTTGGAGAAGAAAATTGATGATCTGAGTAACAGAACATCCACCCTAGAAGGCGAAGTAAGAGACCTCAAAGAAGCAGTGAAGGTCAATACAGTGGAAATAGAGGGACTCAAAACAAAAGAGAGAGAACAGCAGGAGAGGGTAGAAAGGTTGGAAAACTTTCAGAGGAGGAATAATCTGAAGATCTTAAGAATCCCGGAGGGTAAGGAGGGAGAGGACATTAACCTATATAGTTCAGCTGATTAAAAGGGAGCTTCAGCTGGAGGAAACTGAAGAGGAGATCGCTAAAGACATTCAAAGGATCCATAGAGACCCCTATAGACTCAATATAAATTGGACCAAGCCCAGGAGAATCTTAGTGAACTTCCTCACTTACACTTTAAAGGAGAAGATCTTGTCCAAGGCCCTGAGCAAAAAAATGGTGGAAGTTGACAGGGTTAGGTTTGAAGTTAGATCAGACTTGTCTAGTGCAACATCCAACAGACAGTGGGAGTTAGGGAAAAGAATAGAGCTATTAAGGAAGTTAGGAGCGTTGGTTCAGTTAAAGTGCCCAGCTTTCCTGAAGGTGATGCTCAATAATAAAATGGCATACATTTCGCTTTGTTGAGGAGGTGGATAAGTTTATTGAAAAATTGCAGCCTGGGGGTAAGTAAGATGTTATAAGTTGCAATAGGTCCTGGAGTATTGGACGTCGTTCTTTATTGAATTTGGTTACTGGTGTTTTAAGTAAAAAGTGACATTTTTCTTCTATGTATAAGGATTACTTTGGGTTGGGTTTCCGATGCGCACTTAGGGGGGCACCTATAGGGCTTTAGCCATGGAAAAACAGGGTAGGGTTTTCCACGGGGGGGTGCAGAGAGCACAGGGTGGGGAGCATGAGGGAGAAAATAAAAATAAAATTTCCTCGGATGTCTCGTTGGCATTGTACCAGTTTTTCACCTTTGATCCTAGAGGGGATGATTGAGAAAAGAACAATTGAGATAACATTTTTATCATGGAACGTGAATGGACTTCAGTTAAGGGGAAGACGGGAGAGGGTACTGCAGTATTTAAGGGATTGTCCTGCACAGATTATTATTATTCAAAGACTTACTTAACGGAAAATGAAAGTAGGGAGTTTTTAAGGCTAAAAGATGGATTTCACAGGCAGTCTATACAAAGCAGTCGGCAGTTACAAAAGGTGTGGCAATCTTAGTAAAACAGGGGATGAACATCTCGGTGGAAGGTAGCGTCTCAAATACAGCGGGTAGATGGCTCGTGGCAAAATTAAAAATCTTTGGGCAGAATTACACGTTAGTGGGATATTATGGCCCAAATCAAGATGACACAGGCCCCTTAGAAGAACTATTCACCGAGCTTCTAAATTTTCCAGACCCGATTATCATGGCAGGAGACTTTAACACGGTGCTGGATCACAGAATAGATAGATCCCTGAATAGTAGAGCAGTAGTTAATCCCAAAATGTCTGAACTGATACGACAAGTGATGGTGCAACTGGGAGTTTGTGATATTTGGCGACATAGGGCAGGGTCTCAGAAAGGTTTTACATTTTATAACAAGAAATACAGACACCAGTCAGGTATTGATTATTTCTTAATTGATGATAAGCTGAAGGATCAAGTATTAGATATCAATCATGTAGGGGTACATATGTCAGATCATTCAGCAATACTACTTCATATGAGGCTGGGTGAGGGGGCTGCTCATTCAAGATGGACATTGGAACGTACGATTTTACTAGAAGAAGAGATTATAGACATTCTAAAAGAAGAGACAAAGGAGCTTTTTTGGAAATAACCTGGGTTCATCCACGATTGGGGTAGTATGGGACTCATATAAAGCCTATTTAAGAGGTAGATTGGGTGCCCCTGCGGCAGCAGAAAGGCGTGCCTATCATAAAAAGGTTCTAGTACTAGAGGAGCAAATTTGGGTTCTCGAAAATGACTTGGTTAATTCAGGAGAACAGGTAGACCATGAGACAATGCTGGATGAAATTATGGATACAAAGACTAAGATGACTGGAATTCTACAGGATAGGGTTAGGAAAAGATGGGAGACTAGTCGGTTGGCTCACTTCAAATACGGTGAAGGTTGTAGTAAGCTGTTCGCTTGGAAAGCGAAGAATGATCAAGTTAGGAACATGATTAAAGAGATTAGTTGTGAGCAATCAGGTACTTTACTCGGAGATAATCAGGGTATTGGACTAGCCTTTTTCAGACATTTTGGGAAAGTGTACCAGGAAGATCTTGATGTCACAGAAGTAGAGGTGATGACCTGGTTGAGTCAGGACTGAGCCGATCCTTTAACAGTAGAGGAAAGGGAACAGCTGAATGAGAGGATAAGCAGTAGAGAATTAGAAGAGGCTATTGGGGGAGGTAAGAAAGGGAGGGCACCAGGACCAGATGGTCTCCCCCATGAAGTTTATAGAGCTTTGGCCAGTACACTAAATCCTATTCTAGCCGAACTTTTTAATGCTATACTCTTGACAGATGCTGCAATGCCGGAATCTTGGAAAGAGGCTATTATAACTTTAATCCCAAAACCAGGGAAATGCCCCAAGATCTGTAATTCCTATAGGCCCATATCGATTTTAAACTGCAATTATAAGCTTTTTGCAAAAGTTATGGCAGAAAGACTAAATGGGGTTGTGCCATAGCTGGTACATGAGGATCAAAAGGGGTTTATTCGAGGTAGAACCTTGAAAGAATTGACTTATATGCTCATAGGGTCTATTGACCTGGCCTCTGCTTATGGGCTCCCCTTAGCAGTAATGGCGCTAGATGCTGCTAAAGCATTTGATCGTATTAATTGGGTCTATTTGCAGCCCCACTTTTTTTTGACCTATATATTGAGCCGCTAGCTAGAAGAATCAGGAGTAATATAGACATTCTACCCTTCGAATACAATGGCTGGAGCAAGAAAATAGGATTATATGCAGACGATATCTTAATCTTTACTACCAACTTACAAAAAACCTTGAGTTGTGTCTTAACATTAACAGCAGACTTTGGGAAAATCTCAGGTTATGACATTAATAAGGAGAAAACAGAGGTTATGGCCTGGAACACAGAGGTTGGCGAAATAAAGTGTAAGAAGGATATGAGATATTTAGGGGTCAAGATCACCCAGGATATTGCAAAGCTTACCGAAGAAAACTTTGAAATAGTTAAGAAAGAAGTGGGTGGCTGGCTGAAGAGCTGGTTATATCTGCCGCTAACTCTGTTCGGCCGAGTCAATCTTGTAAAAATGATAGTTCTCCCGAAATTTACCTTTCTGTTTGACTCAATCCCCTTACCTTTTAAGAAAGAGTGGCTTGCTAAGATGCAAAGTCAGATCAGTTACTTCATTTGGTCCTCTAAAGGGCAACAGATAGCTTGGAAGGAGGTTGGAGAAAGGGGGATTAGCGTTACCAGATCTGCTTTTTTACTCCTGGGCTTTCTTATTAAAGAATGGGAGAATGCTTTTGGATAGACCCACAAAATCAGAGATTGGCAAGATGTTTGAGGTGATGTTGGAGAAAGAGAAGGGAGGGGACTGTGGTTTCATGTATAAATATGCAGATCCAAAATACTTTAAAAAAGTTAGGCTGAAGATTTTAGGGGGTATGGCTGAGACTTGGCATAAAATCAGGAAGGTTACAAAATTGCCATACTTCAGTCAGCTTGCCCCCATTTGGGATGCTCCAGGCTCTCCAGAATGGACAAAGGATGCACTGGCACTTCCATTAAGAGAGGCTGGTATACTAAGGTGGAAACATTTACTTCAAGAAGGCCATCTGATGACGTGGAAATGGTGTAAACAGGAAATGGGCCAAAGACTCTCAAGATTTAAGTTTCTCCAGATTCAAAGTTGGTATCAGGCCATAGATACAAAAATAGGAGAATCTAATGAATTTGAGGAGAAACTGTTGTCTGAGGTCGTACCAAAAAAAGAAATCGCAATGTGGTATTGGCTGATGATAGAGATGGAAGATGGGGATTTCACCTTGCCGGAGGATCTATGGAGAGGATGCTTGCCGGAGACCATGCTGGAAGACCAATGGCAAGTGTCTATGTCTATGTTATACAAAATAGTAAAACCTGCATACCTAAGGAGGAATAATCTTTTTACCATTCACAGGGCCTACTGGACTCCTCAAAGGTTATCCAAATTTGGGACTGGAGGTGATGTGGCATGTCCCAAATGTGGCAGTATGAAGGAAGATGATCTGCATATGTTTGTATACTGCCCAAAGATCCAGTCATTTTGGGAGGCTGTGAGTAATGTCCTGTCTAAATCCTTGAACTTACAAATTAAGGTAAGCGTCTTACTAGTTATTTTTGGAGGTTTGGATCCGCAACTTACGGTCAATTCAGCAGTTATGATTGCTGGTAAGTTAGCGGGGACTTCTTTGTATGTGAAATATTCTGGGGATATAAACTGACAGCTGGAGATGTAGGTAAGAGAATGTTGCCAAATTGGGCAAGAACTAGGAACTGTGAGATCTCAGAAGTATCCTATAACATCAGATATTTTGGTGAAAATGTTGGCCCAGTTGCATGAAGTATGTGCATTTTTTTCTTTCTGAGTGTTTTGTTTAGGTTGAGCATGGTTTAGTTGTTACTTTGAGCTGTTAGGTTTAAGACTTGTTAGGTATCACAACATGACAGGGAATGCTATTCAAATACGTTGTTTTAAGAAATTCAGAGCTATATTGTGACTGAGGCAGTGACAAACAGACCAGAAGAGTAAAGACAGGTGGATCTTGTTGAGGGAGGTCTCATAGCCATTTGTGTCCCATAACTGCATGGTGGAGGTATCATTGATTGTGAGATTCCAGGAGAACAAGAGGATAGTTATGTTTTTGTCATTGGGATGGAACTAGATTATCAGCTTTTATTTATTGCATGTGATGAGAAAGGTTCTGCACTGTCTAGTTTTAGACATGGAATAATTTGACATGCATTCCTTTAGGATTGGTGTGGCAATGAAAGCAGAAAGTTTGGATTTTTCTAGGGCTGAGATTAGGAGGTTACAGCTTTAGGTTGAAATTGTTGCAGGAGATATATTAGGTCTAATCATCCTGACTAGGTATTATTGTTAATTAGTTTGTTCTTTGTTTTGTTTCAGGTTGCATTCAGGCACCATTATTTGCCAAGCTACAGTTTGGAAGACTGGTCACTTGCTCATGCAGTGGGCTGCTAAACAGGCTTGTGGTAAATGCTATTGAATCAGGTCTGCTATGTATCTGGTGCAATGGTGGGACAAGAGTGGCATGCATTAGGGGCAGTTGCTACTTTGGCTAGAGGAGCTGACAGTGTCCTTGTTATTTGGTGATCCATCTCAGCGAGAATGATTTACTCCAGTTTCTGATTTAGTTCTTTTAAAGGTGATGAAGTCTGGCTTACTGTGGATCAACAAGTTGTAGGCAAGGACACATATTCTCTTGGATATAGTTTGTAGAACAAAGTTTGGTGTGGAGCCTTCAATCATAAAGCCATTGGCAAAGTGCATAGAAAAGTAAAACAGGAAATGCGGGTTTTTTTGTAAGCTCCAAGATTTTGGCTTAATTTCTCTTGGGAAAATTGTGCGTCAAGTTCTTAATTTGTATCTGCTGGGCTGCATTTATTTGTCCCTACTGGGCAGCAAGTTTTATTTGTTAAAGCTAAGGGCAAGGAAGATGGAGGTTACATTTTGCGGGTGCAAATGGCACAGTTGACAGATTGTTTGAGGGGTTGTTGGTCCAGCTATGAAAGCTGTGCAACTAGTTTGGTGGGGCAGGAAAACACCTATGAAATATTTTACCTTTCTGGCACTAGTTTATTGAGGGGTGGGACATTTAAAGGCTGAGCATGCCCAGCTGAGGTGAGAAGGCGGACATAGTTTTTAGGATCGGGTGCAGTGCATTGGTTGGGAGTTTGGTGGAAGGAGAGCGTTCATATGAGTGTGAATTCTTGAAAGTGGATGGTTGTGTTGGGGGTATGTTGGACAATGGGATGGATTAAGGGTGGTATGGGGTTAGGAGATGTCATTTGTATTAGTGAGTTGGGGTATTTAAAATTTTTTTTTTTTAGATCCATAAAAATGTACAAATTTATCCATATATCACAATATAAATGTCAAATAATGGGCTTCCAATCAGTAAATACGACATACATATTCAAGAGTAAAAAAGAAGAGTACATATTCAGTATAAAAGCCAGAATAACATTGGACGAAAAAAATCAAGAGAGGCCAGATACAGTACCAATTCTCCTTTTAAAAGAGAATAACTAAAGTGCCCATGGTGCATTAAAGTGCGAATCCGACTAAAGCATCGAGATATAACAAAAGATGGAGCTTCTGATAGTATTTCGCAATAAAAGACCAGGTACAACGTCAACTACCTGTTTTAACCCCTTCGCTGCGCCCGTCGGCCAATGGCCGTCGCGAGCACTACCTCTGTATTGCTGCGCACGTCCGTTGGCCGAAGCGGCCCCGCCCACTGCGCTAAACCGCCGCACCGCGGCGGAATTGCCGCCGCGGTTAAGCGGTTAAGAGGTACTAAAGTGTCTATAGTGCGATAAAGTGCAATAAAGTATACAAATATGTCGACATATGAGACATCGAATAGTATTTCATCATATTAACAGTACCTTTAAAATGTTGAGCTCTACTTAGTATTTAGTCGAAATATGACTCCCAAACATTTTCAAATTTCCTAATCCCCCACTTCGTATTGCAAACAGACGTTCACTATTTCTAACCTGCTTCATTTTCCCAAACCCACTCATATTTTGTTGGTACCTGACCTGATCGCCATCTATGAAGCAGCAGCTACCTAGCGACTGCCATTGCAATATATAATGGTTTAACCCATTTATCAGCTAAGCAAAGGGAGGGATCGTACCCCAGGACTTTCAGCCAACTGTTAGAATCCTATTTAATTAGACATTCGGCCTCCAAATGTCAGAAAATATCATTCAAAACCCCTGAATTAAAGGGCACTGTGAAATGATATGCGTCCAGTTGGCTGTCGACTGATTTGAGCAACGAAAACACTGACTGGATTTACTAGGATAAACCTTGGATAGAAAGTGTGGGGTTCTATATAGGAGCCATTTGCTGAAAAATAGCATCCAACGGCAATTAGCTCCCCGTAACGTAGTGAAATTAAATTAATTCACTTCGGGCCACATTCTTCCTGTTACCTGCAACCCTTCGTGTTTTTCCCATTTAATATTGCTTTCTGAGCGAGATCCGGACCTTTGATAGGGGTCAAGAGTTTTTTCCACTCCCCGGGTTTCCTAACTACGCTTTCTTCAAATGTTATGTTATGTTATTTATTTTTATAACGCGCACAGATACTCCGAAGAGTGTCCCAGTGCGAACCTTGAGGAATAAGGGGAGTCCGTTTAAACAAAGAGATATGTTTTCAAGTTTTTCTTAAAAAGAGTGGGGTCCTGAATGCTGCGCAGAGCAAAAGGCAATGAATTCCAGGGCAGCTTTCAGCGCAAGGGAGCTGCCACCCATCCTTTGTCGTTTGAAGCGAAGTACCTGGGCCAGGAGTTGTGAAGTGGAGCGCAGTTGTCTCGAAGGAGTATAAAAAGAGAACCATTTTCGTAGATAGATAGGGCCTGAGCCATGAAGGGCGCGATGTGCAACGACTAAGGATTTGAATTTGACCCGTTCAGCAACGGAAAGCCAGTGTATTGTGCGCAGATGTTGTCTCACGCTGCTTCTAGTAGGGATGTTGAGGAGAAGCCTGGCCGCAGCATTTTGAACTACCTGTAGCTTATTAAGCAGATAGCCAGGGATGCCAGCATACAGGGCGTTAGCGTAGTCTAAGATAAGGGCACGGGTGACCGTTTCTTTAGCAGCCCTCTGGAGAAGTGGAAGAAATTTCCTGAGGGTCTTAAGTAGCCCAAAACAAATACCAGCAAGCTTCTTGATCTGAGTAGAGAACGAGATGTTCTCCTCAAACCAAACCCCCAGATTCTTAGCGGGTTTCCCCATAGAGGTTGGCATAGCAAACTCAGATGGCCAGAGCGTTTCTCTGAACTGAGGGGGAAACTTTCCATAAAGGAGTATTTCTGACTTCTCTTCAATACAATTAAGTTGGGTAGAGGCCAGCCAGTGAAAGACTGTGGTCAAACAATTTTTTGCGGAAGAGATGGAACCCTCGTTTTTTCCCCATGTGAACAGGAGCTGGGTGTCGTCAGCGTAAGCAATAATTTTTGCCCCCAAGTCCTTAGCTAATTGGACCAAGGGGGTAACGTAAATGTTAAAAAGGAGGGGGCTAAGGGAGGACCCTTGTGAGACACCTGTGGCCACTATCTGAGGAGGTGAAGACGACGGAGGGAGCCATACCTGTTGCATCCGCCCCTCCAAAAAGGACTTAAGCCAGCCCCAAGCAGTGCCAGATACACCAATCTCGGCAAGTCGAGTGAGCAGCAGTGAATGCGGCACAGTGTCGAACGCCGCCGACAGGTCAAGCAAAATCAATGCTGCCCTCCCGCCGGCGTCCAGACACTCCCGAATGGCCTCAGAGATTTCCCCCAGGGCTGACTCAGTGCTATAGGAAGCCCTGAACCCCGACTGGGCCGGATGTAAAAGGCCTGAGCTTTCGATGAACTCTGTAATCTGTTTAGTGACCACCTTTTCACACACTTTTGCCACACTAGGCAAAAGGGAGATAGGACGGTAATTCACTGGGCTCATAGGGTCAAGAGATGGCTTTTTCAGTAAGGGTAGAATCTTGGCCTGCTTCCAGACTGCCGGGACAAGAGCCTCCTGAAGGGACATATTAATGATGTTGTTAATTTCTGGGTTAACAGCCTCTGCAGCGGCTGCCAGAAGTCTAGCTGCCCAAGGGTCCGAGGGAGTGCCTGATTTCAAGCCCTTAAGAATTCTAAGTGAGCTAGATTGGTCGATGGGCGTGAAGGCAGTCAGGGAGTAGGTGGGAATAGCAGGTGGGGCCCCCGAAAGCAGGGGCCCAGCAGAAACCCTGCAGCAGGAGGTAAAAGAGGCCTGGATAGTAAGAATTTTGTCCATGAAAAAACTTGAAAGATTTTCGCACCAGGAGTCTGAAGATGGGAGAGTAAATACCGCGAGCGCCAGAAAAACGCTCAATAATCTGCATCAGATCCAGATTACTAAGGAACTTGTAGAGCATGCTATAGGACCCAAGAAGAAGGAAAATCATTTGGAATTAGATCATGCATTTCGGAAATATTAAGCCACCTATCAATCGTGATAAAGTCAGAGATTTTCCCAAATCCGGGCTTGGCCCATTTTTGAATAATTTCGGATGGTTCTCTAATACCGAATACCAAAGTGAGTTCGGATAAAGGGGTTGAAGTATTGATAGCTGGGATTGTATATCTTCTATAAAAGTCCTGACGTTTGCGAAAGAACCACTGCATACACTTACAGCGCACTAGTTTTGGTGTTTTCATAATTTCTAATGGACAACGTATCTGGTGCTCTTTACAGATTAAACTCATAAAATAGTTCACAATTACTCCTGTATGCAATTCTGATTTAAACCTAGACATGTATTGTGCAAAGTATGCAAAATAATAATCCCTGAGATTAGGGAGGGCTAACCCACCCTTCTCCAAATCCTTGGATAAAGTGCTTAGTGCGATTCGGGCTTTTTTTAACACCCGGATTAAAGACGTAAACATGGACTCTAGCTTTTCGAAGAAAGGCGCTGCTAAAACTCACGGAACTGCAGAGAATAGGAAATTAAACAGAGGGAGAACAGACATTTTAATCAATGAAACCCTCCCCATAATAGTTAATGGGAGCGAGTTCCAGCGGAGCAGTAAATCCTGTACTTTCAACAGAAGCGGAACAAAATTTAAATCGTACAGGTCAGAGATTCGTGACGAAAAGTTAATTCCCAAATATTTTTTGGGTTGAGAATTTATGGATGACATGATATCAGTAAGAAAGACATCAGACTTGCATCCGCACTGGATTATTTCCATTTTCTTTTTATTAATTTTATACCTGCCAAAAGATTCAAACTGTTCAAAGATCTCAAAGACCTTTGCTTGAACCCCCTTATCGCAGTTGAGAATGAGCATGATATCGTTGGCATATAATTATAGTTTCCCCATAGTTGGCAAAGGGGGGCGATTGTCTACATTATCTCGGATGGTAATAGCCAGAGGCTCAATAAAAAAAAGCAAATAGTACACGGGACAGTGGACAGCCTTGTCTGGTCCCTCGTTTAACGCTGATTTGTCCTACCTCGGAGGCGTTGACAATAATACTGGCTTCTGCATTGTGATACATTCTCTGAATCAGCCCCGTGATCTGGGGGGGTATACCGAACCTGGACAAGATATGGAATAAAGTCTCCCAGACTACGAGGTCGAACGCCTTCTCAGCATCTAACAGGAGGACCAGGGCCGGTATTTTCTTGGTCTCTAAATAATCCAGTGCTTCTGCTAAATAATGCGTATTTGTCCCAAGCTGTCTCCCTGCAATAAAACCATTTTGATCAGAATGGATCAGGTTTGAAGCTATTATATTAAATCTATTGGCTAAACGTTTGGTAATAATTTTGTAATCAGAATTCAAAAGTGTGATTGGGCGATATGAATTAGGGTCTTCGCCGTCCTTGCCCTTTTTTAAAAAGCTGACTACGTTCCCTTTTCAGAATGATACTGGTATCGGGCCTCCCTCTAGGTTTGAGTTGGCAATCAAAAAAAAATATTCTGATAAAACCCCTGAAAATGTTTTTAAAAATTCCGCCGGTAGACCATCAGGTCCACAAGCTTTACCTTTCGGGAGGTTTTTTATAGTTCTTCTTTAAAAAAGGGGTGCATCATATTAATTTTATCGGTCTCGGAAAGTACAGGAATGTTCTGTTCCCCAAGGAACATTTCCAAGGACGCATTATCAATTGTTTGTTTTTGACCATAAATGAGCCTGTAATGTTCCACCATTATATCCCCTATGTTAGCCGGGACTTCGCTTCGGCTACCAGTAGCGGGATATTTCAATATACTGATCCGATTACCTGCGGCCAGCTCCCGAGCCTGGCCTTAGGAGAGAAACCTCCCTGTAAAATTAGTTTCTTCGTATACCTTTTGCCTATAGTTACGGCTGGAGGTTTCACATTTTAAATAATAAGCCTCGCTTAGAGCCCGTTTAGCCTGGTCGAGCTTTCATTGATTGGGAGCCGAAGGTCTTCTAAGTAAGGTATCTTAGCACCGCTGAACCTTCTGCTCTAGGATTTGCTTTTTTTCTTTCTCTTTTTTAAAACTTTCTGCGTCTTTTCCTATAGCAATTAAGTAGGGTCCCGTTCTACCATATAACAGAAATCCTATGTACCATTCTGCTCTGCCCACCAAACATGACACTCCCATATAGGCCCCACCAGTCAGACCCTGATAGATGACCTAAGTTGTCCATTTTCCTTCAGCCTTTTAGTACCTGTCACAGTGGTCCACACCTCCTTAGATACACACATGTAGGCCCAAGCCCACCTCTTTAGATACACATACATGTAGGCCCAAAAGCCCACTGTCTCTTGTTATCATGTTTAATAATAATAAATCAAATCTCATAGGCCTCACTGAGCTGACAACAGGGACTTGTGCCATCCACGGCGCTGCGAGGCACCAGCCCCCCCCGGTAAATTTCCACAGTTACGAGAATAAAGTTAGCCCACACGTACGCGAAACCCTGCTGGTACATCTTGTTCTTTCACAAGCAATATGTGTAATATTTTAGTTATGAAACTTTCTAAGCTTGCTCAAGCGAAACCAGAAAAGACGGCTGCATGGCATAGAAATAATGTATAAAATATTAATTTCCGAGCATATTACGTTAAAAAGTTACTCTTTTTCTAATGTTTGCGGTCAAGAGCACTGACCACCTGCTAAGAACAAGTTTCACCATGGTACCACTTCTGTGTTCTCACAAAACTTTCCAAAGTTACCGTAAGCGTGCGGTCAAGGGCCCACGTCAGGACCCACGTCAAACATGGGTGGGAGTTCTGCATTAAGCCATATAAAAGATTTGCACCCATGTCCATGCCCCGAACTCTTCTTCCAGTGCCTTGCACGGTGTGGGTTCCCGGTCGACCGATCTCCTAATCTTGGGCCTAGAACTTCTACTCTCAGGTGGAAGCCAGCCTTTTGCCTTTGTCAGCCTCTCTAATTTAGCTCATCCACACCCAATTCATTGCATTTATCCTAGCTTAAATTGTATAGTCTTGGATGGTTTTTGCTCTCTCATTTAAGATCTGCCTCCTAGGCACTTGCCTAGTTATGATCCCTCATTTAAGACTTGCCCCTTAGGCTGTTGCTCATTAATTGGTATTTACATGGATATTTGTGCTTCACTTAAAATATGATTTGTAATATTGTTGATGCTTCTATTTCATCCTGCTCATGTGTTGATGAGTAGCATTTGCATTTGCACAGCTAATGACTTAATGAACAGTTCTCTGCATTGCTGAATTGCTTAATAAAGTTCCACTGTATTTCACACTGTTGTTCCTTATTTCTCAGAGAACGAGCAGAGCGCACCCCTTGCTCTTGTGAGCTGGTAAGCCAAGTGTGACCACCGCAGTGTCACTCCATTTACCCTCGAACAGCTGGCGACCACGAAGGGACCGTCCTAGACGGCTCTTCTACAGTGCGGACCTGGGACACACCTGGGACGGCCCCCGCCCTCTCCTCTCCTCACCACCACCCGGGTAAGTCAAGGGACAGTTTTATTTTTTTCTCCTTGAATTTGCTACGGTGTGTGGAGGTGGAGGGGTAGGTCTGGCTGCCTCAGCCCTCCAGGGTCTCCCTTGTGTCTGCTCCTTCGTCCCCCTGTGGTCTGCTGTCTTGGCACGACCACCTCTGTGGCTGGTCACACCTCGACTGGGTTTTTCACCAGCTTCCGCTTAGCTCTCCTCGGCCCCATCTTGGTTCCCTTGTGCTGCTTGCCTTGTATTTCCATTTTTCAGTATTGTTTCTTAGTGTTTTTTTCACTATATGCCACAGTGCTTATCGCTACAGGTTAATGTTTTTAGTATGAGTAATGATGTTCTGTACAGGTTTGAGTCCTAAGGCACCCTGTTGGGGCTGTCTTGAATTCTATACAGGTTTAAGTCCTAAGATGCTCTGTTGGGGTGTCTTGAATTGCATACAGGTTTCAGTCCTACGTTTTCGGTCTGACTGCTCTACAGGTTTGGGTCCTTGATACTGTACCACAGTGTCTAAATTCTGCACAGGTTTGAGTCCTCATTGATTGTGGTCTATAGGTTGTGTTTCTTTACATTGATTGTGGTCTATATGTTGTGCTTCTTTACATTGATTGTGGTCTATAGGTTGTGCTTTACAGGTTTGACTCCTACGTTAAGGGGGGGTCCGTATTTGTTCCATAGCAAGGTTCCCCCATGCTCTTTCTGTGCTCATCGGCTCTTTCCCTGCTCCTTCCCATCTCCTCTGGGGTTTATCAAGTCCTTTTCCAATGCGCATTTCCTTTGCCCACTTTCTTCCCGGAGCTGCCTCTCAGTCTTTCTCCTCCTTCTCTGCCATGTCCCTCTCTTCCTCCCACGATTCCCTTCTGCATGGATTGGGTGTCTTCTTATTTTTGTCTCTAAAGTTCCTCTCTCTTTGTGCCACTCGTATTTTTCTGTGACATTATTTCTTTCTCTCTGCTTTCAATTTTCACTGCGCACTTCAAAAAGAGGAAGTGCACATCTCCCTGGTCCACCACGTCTCGCAGCTTCCACCCGCCTTTCTCTGAACAGCGCACTACCAGAAAGAGGAAGTGCACGTCTCCCTGGTCCACCGCGTCTCGCAGCTTCCACCCGCCTTTCTCTGAACAGCGCACTGCCAGAAAGAGGAAGTGCACCTCTCCCCAGTCCTCTGCGCCTCGCAGATTCCACCCGCCCCTCTCTACTGTGGCTTCTCTAAGCTGCAGCTGCTCTCTCACCTCTCCATCACTCGGTCCACTTTTTGATATTGTGATCACGATTAATTTTGCATATGCATATGTTGTATGGAATAATTGTTTATTTATTGTCCACTGTTTCTGTTTTTCGTGCTTCTGTTCCCTTTTAACACTCCGTCTGCCCTGCGGCTCCCACTACAGTTGCCTCTCAGCCCCACCTCTCCTGGTGCTGCCCTGCCAACTCTACACTCACTAGCCGAGTGACAGGGCTGCTAGTTATTTCTTGTTGTCTGGGTTGCCTCCCTTCTTTCCTCACTAGCGTCAGCAACCCCGCCAGGTAGCTGTTCACTTACTACCATTTAACATTGCACCTACATTGTGCCTCTTTTTCTGTCTCTCACACTTTTGCCTACCATTTGTCCAGCCAATTGGTAGCCAAAGGGGGGGGGTTGAGGAGGCTTTGCACCCTCCCTCTTGCCAGCTCCCTTACCCCCTTCCTCTCCGGTATGTCCCTTGATCCCCCGCACATTCTTAGCCTTCTTATTCATTCATTGCATGGTACAGCCACCGCAGTCTACCACTCCACCATTGATCATTTTATTCCCCTCACTCGCCATCAGAGTGACGTCCTTGCTGTTGCTTGGGATATCCTAGGGGTCACCTTCACACCTACCACTGAAATCCGCCTCTCCCTACTATCTCTCACAGACGTACCTCCCTCAGCCACCGCTCCCTCCCATTCTCTGCCACTTCCAGACACCACCCGCCCTGATCTGCATTGGCCTGATCAACTATCTAACTCTTCCACCGCCTCCACATCCTCCTTCGCGACTTTTGCCTATTCTGCCGCCTCTCCCATTATGATCCCCTCGGACGGTGAGTCTACTTCAGACTCCACACACTCCGCGTCACCCTCTGAAGCAGCAACACTCCCTGATCTTGCCGCCCCTGCCTCTCCCACAGTATCGGCATCCGCCTCTAGCAGTGACCTCCACAGCCTACCCTCTCCTGGTAATTTGTCCCCACTCCTCAGGGTACTCCTGCAGGACTATTCACTGGACCTGCAGGACCTTTCACCGGACGTTCTCCCCGTGCCTGCCCTTGCCTGCCCACCCCCGCAGTTTCGGTCACTTTAGGGAATGTGCGACCCCTCCCTTGACAACACTGCACCTCACATTTCTGTATATTTAGTTAACAATCACGTTGTAGGTCTCTCCACTGGTCACCCATCCTCCTTTGTCCACGTTACACCCTTAGCAAGTACTGTCCTGCTCACCATATTTCAAGTTTTAGGGATTGACTAAACTCACGCACAGCAGATAACGCTCTCAATAGCACCAGCCTTCCCACACCCCATTGGCCCCACAACTAAAGCACTTGAGCCCTGCAAGCACTAACCTTTCCGGGTGCACTCCCGCCCCCCACCTACTACTGGACTTCATGAATAGAATTTTGGGTACCTCTGTTCACAAAACACCGGATTGCATTTACATACGTATCCGCTTAATATCTCCAGGCTTGGAGATACCTACCACATTAACCACATCCTATCCACGCAACCCACTACTAAGCAAGGTCATTGCTGCTCTCTGTCATAACCAGCTCCAATTCCCTGACTTCTCCCCTGACGGAATATACACCGGACCACAGGAACTGGACGTAAGAGAGATAATATACCATATTGTTATTAACGCAATAGGAGAGGAGCTAGTAAGAGACGTCCTTCCCAATACTCCTAATACCTAACTACATCTCTTTCTAAATTAGCGACACTCACCCTGAAAGCGCGGCGCTTTAAAATAGTTCTCCATGAGTAGCATACTGAGCTCTACAGTGTATAAAACGTCCTCCCACTTTCACATATTTTTCATCATACGTCCCCCAGGTTCACTACTCACCGCAATATTATCAAGCACTTGGCCAAGGCACCCACTCCAGAGTCACATCGCTGAGGCCTGCTTTGATGGCCAGCTTCGCTTCCCCCTTTATACTCCTGCCCAAGAGCGCGACTTACAGGACGGCATATATGACATTGTCCTTCTGGCTGTAGCGCAAGACCTCATCAGAGATATTGACTAACAGAGATATTGACCCTAGCACCTGAACGTGTAAGTACAAGTACCACGTACCTCCCCATACCAACACCCTCTCCAATTCAGGCCTAGCCTATAGCGCCCTACTTTCAACACACCAACATGGCCACTCCATTGCAACATGTTTTGAAAACATTTGGAGGGCAGGAACAGCGCATACTTAAACATTGTAGGGAGCTCCATAAATTCACAAAAAACATGACCCACCCATGGCCCTCAGAAGGTAGTTTTGATCCATCCATACTTGATCATGCTACCTCCTTCTTAGACACCAAGTACTCCGGCCTCAAGCTACAGAAAAGAAAGGCTACCCTAGACCTCTGGCGCATTTTCAAAGACAAGACTCAAACACAGTCTGACATGACCCACACAGCCACACCCACTGCTCCTCCGCCTCCCCCGCCATACCATTTCAGCGGTATGTATACCGAACGCACTCACAAGGAACAACCAGACTTACCAGTTACCACCAACGATTGTCCGACTGCTGGTTCCCAACTACTACCAAGCGATGCATCTCCCTCACAACACCCCGGTCCAGACACAGCCATTACACAAACGGACGAACTCCAGACTTCCCATACACCACCCAGCCACCCATACCAGCCCATGAACGAACGTCAGACCACACACATGCCCCTCTCCCATGGCACAATAATGGAGACATCAGTATCAGGACTTCCAGGCCATATAGACGCCCAACTCTCACTGAAATTTACACCAACTTTAAATACTGCACAACCACGCCCAGAGGAAGAGGAAGACTCTGACTCTGCCTCTTGTGCATCTTCTCACTGCCCAGCCACTGCCGGTAACTCCTTCATTGACACCGGCACTCAACTATTCCCAAAGTCGTTCCCCTCACCCCAAACTAGGCCGCCCTTTACTCCCACTGCACCCTTGTATGAGGGACGAGGGTCTGGCCTTATGACAGCTGAACAACAAATTTTAGATTTCCACAACCCATCATTGCTGTGCACAAATGAGAGACAGCTTGCCCCCCTAACATGCGACCCCACCTGGTACGACCAATGGAGAACAAATGTAGACTTGAGCAAGAGCCTGGAAAGCATCTCACCAGACCACCCTGAAGCTGATCTATTACACATGCATCAGTCACCCAGCCCTACAGACTCCATAGACAGAATGAGACGCATGTCAATGAAATTAGAAGAGATTCAGCACTCCTTCTCGGACCTGCTCAATAAGGCTAATACTCCAGCACCACCACGATCACCCACACTGCACCAGCTCATGCAGGAGCACCCACAGACAAGTGCGCGTGGGAATGGGGAGGGGGTTAAACGATCAGCCGATAATGAGCACCCCCACCAGTATGACGCTGCCGCATCAGGGATAACACAGACAGCTGCCAACACACACCAGGCCAACCAACAACAACAAGTACTGGGGTTGGAAAGGACACTGGCCATACCAGAAGGCCACAATACTGTATTCAATGAGCTCCCACAGGCAGAAGGCCCAGTTGTAAGGAGAAAAGTCAGGCTCCCGGAACCACATAAACTTAAAGTCTTGGGGACACACGGGCGCCCAGACGACATACTATATGACGTCTCGGGCTCTGCTTCCTTGCGTACCACTAGAATGAAAAATTATCACAACATATCTCTCAGCAGACCATGCGCACGACAAATTGGCGACGGTCTCACACCCAATGAGATAGTAACACTAGGGGAAGGCTCAGACTATGAGGTCAACCCCTTTTCAGACGATTTGGCAGGCTGGTCAGAACCCTTAGCACCGCAAATGCTCCCTTGGCCAAGAGAAGGCTCTTTTGAGCCTCAGTACATGGCAACAGCAGTTGAATGTATTCTGAAAGGATTAGGAGATGAAGATTGGGACTATGAGTACATGCGGGAGAGTCTAAAGGTCTGGCAGAAATACGCCCGCCAGCATGACTCTACAGGGCCTACAGCGCCACGCACAGGAGTGATGCGCCAGATGCCACTGCTGTACAAAAACTCCACTGATCCCCCCATCTATATCCCGTGGTCTCAACTAGACAAAGAAAATCTTAAAAAACATCTCCCACCCCTCACGGAGGGTGCTGGAAAGTGGATTGCGGCTTTTGAAAAGCACACCGCAGGTAACAAAATAGCTATAGGAGATGTGAAAAGCCTGCTGATCTCCCTCATCGGAGAAGACGCAGAAGACCTCTTCACACGTGTTAATGCCAACCTCACAAAAACAAACACCAAACATGATGGTGTCTCCTTTAATGAGATCAGAACGTCAGTATGGTCTGAGTTGCGCAGAAAATTTCCGGATGTTCCCGATATAGAGGCTCTATTGTCACAGACCATGCAACCAAATGAAGACCCTGCCAACTACCTTTCTAGAATGAAAGAAAAATGGCATCAGGAGTTAGGGCAACGATGGGATGCTACAGGAGGGTACGGAAGACTGTTTTATCACACAATAAAAAAGGGTCTGCCAACTGACGTACAGGAAAAATTAGATGGCATAGTAGCAATGGAATGTAAGCCATGGCCTGAGATACAAGACCATATTATACATTTCTGCAAAAAGAGGCAAGAACAGGAAAGGAATAGGCAGTTGGCCATAGAAAACGCCGCTGCCAAATTGGTGCATCAGAAACTGAATAAGAAAAAAGACAATCCAGATACAGTCATGTTGGCTGCACCTGTCAGTCAAATGACGGCAGTAACTTCATTCCCCCAGGCTGCCATGAATGCTCTTGCGGGCAACGCCCAGCCTGCCCCACAACAGATTCAAGCACAACCTGCCGTACAATACATACAAGCTCAACCACAGCCTGCCATACAGTATGTCCAGCCACAGCCAATTATACAATACATGCCACCACCACCTACTTACAGTAATGACATACAGCCCTACTACAATAATAGACAAAATGTGAACAGGAACACAGGCGTACAGGGAAGAGGGCGAGGGATGGGGCAGCAAAGGTTTCCACAACAGTCAGGACAACTCACTTGCTTTTATTGTCAGAAACCAGGCCACCTGCAAAGAGATTGCCGCTCTAGAATGCGAGATCTGAGTCAGCAGTCCATGGGTCCCGGTTACCAAGTGCCCCCACAATTCCAACAACAGCAGCACATGCAACAACAGCCCCAAATACTATACTCGTATGCCCAACCAGTACAGCAGCAAACAATGCAACAAGTGCAGCTCCCAGCACCTATGATGGCCCAAGTTCAGCCCTCTGTCCAAGTTCAGCCATCGGTCCAACGGGGGCAGGCTCCGATGCAACAGCCACAGCAATGCACCTGTACAGCCACAGCAAGCATCTCCATATCAGGTGGCACCTCAGGCCCAAAATACTATGCCCCTAGGAGCCACGATAGTTGCCTCCACCAACCCATTCGCCCAGGGCACCATTCAGCAGTATCAGACTGGAGGATACACTGGCTAGGACAGCCCACAGACAACTCTTGTGTGCCCAATTTTGTCATGCACTAGCAATACTGAGGAGGACCCTATTGCTTGTGTCACGATAAATAACAAAACATACAGCTTTCTTGTTGACACAGGTGCCACATATTCCTGCATTACAGGTGGCCCTCTGCCCATTTCCGATCAGATAGCGGACACACAGGGATTCTCTGGGGCGATAGCAAGGGTCCCCTTCACCAAGCCAGTATCAATTGAAATAGGAGGCCATGTGGTGGAACAGCCACTGCTCTACTCACCAAGGTCCCCAGTGAATCTCTTAGGACGTGACCTCATGGCCAAACTAAACATGATTATCCACTTTGATGAGAACGGAACAATGATTTGCTCCATACCAGGTACCCCACTCACTAGGATAATGGCAGTCACTGCACACTCTTCCTTGAGCAGCCAGGTCAGAGCACGTCCAGTGGATGAGCATGCCTTCTCTGTAGCTGTCCACACTATTGTTGCCACCACTCCCGAATTACAAGGCCGCACTGTTCAGTTACCCAAAGAGTTTCTTTTCAGACCACAAGCATTAGGTTCACAGATATCAGACAAACACGTGATCCTAGACATCTGCGCCCTTGAGATAACACCCACCTACGGAGCATTCCTGGCATGTGATGATAATGCTCACACTTGGGCTTGTGTCATTTTCATTCAACCTGGAGGGTTAGTAAGAGACATTTCAGATGCCCAATTATTCGGACCCCCTGAAGACTACTCCAAAAGTGAGATTATCTATCAAAATAATGTGCCCATCTCAGTGACAGTGGAAATAAGAACACCAACTGCCACCCCCAGCTATGACTCTGTCCGTGAGGCAGATTTGGCTCAAGTCCCACCACATCTTTGGACAACAGGCCCAAACGACGTAGGACTTATTCGCTCTGCCGCACCATTTAAAATAACTCTGAAACTAGGTGCTATCCTGCCAAGAATAAGACAGTATCCCTTGTCTAAGGCCGCAGAGGAGGGTATTGCCCCTACCATACAAGCATTGCTGGATCAAGGAGTCATATACCCTTGTATCTCTCCTTGCAACACGTGCCTTTTCCCGGTGCGGAAAGGGAAGACAAATCAATGGCGTTTAGTTCATGACCTGCGTCCTGTTAACAACATAGTGGTACCAGAGTTCCCCATCGTCCCAGACCCCTCTGTCATCCTCACAAACGTCCCCCCCCCCGATGCACAGTACTTTTCTGTCATCAACCTGAAAAATGCTTTTTTGAGCATTACCCTGCACCCAGACAGCCAATACCTATTGGCCTTATCATTCCGAAATGTGCAAATGACATACAGAAGATTGGCTCAAGGTTATTGTGAGTCCCCTAGCGTCTTTAACAGAGTTGTCAAAACAGACTTGTCAAATTTCCAATGTGACAGCACCCTGCTGCATTATGTCGACGACATACTGCTCTGCAGCCCCACAGAACAGCAATGCAGGCAAGATACAATTTCTTTACTCACCACATTAGCACAAAGAGGATACAAAGTTGACAAACAAAAGTTACAATATTGCCGAAAAGACGTACACTATCTTGGTCAGCTACTGTCAGCATCAGGAAGGCGAGTTACACCAGATCGAGTTGAGGCTATAAAATGCACCTCTGAACCCCAAACTGTAAAGGACATGCAGAAATTCCTGGGTTTGGTGAATTATGTCAGCCAATGGGTTTTTGACTTCTCAACAATAACTGCCCCTTTGCTAAAAGCAGTCAAAATGGCCAAAGACAGACACAATAAGATAGAGTGGACACCTGAAATGAGAACAGCCTATACCCAGCTAAAAGATGAGATCACAAATGCACCAGTGTTAGGTTCACCTGATTATACAAAAGAATTCTACCTATTCACTCACTGTGATGGCCAAGTTATGACTGCAGTACTCACCCAGAAATACCCCATGGGCCATAAGCCCATTGCCTACTTCAGCGGCATGCTGGACTCTGTCATGAAAGGTCATTATCACTGCGAGCAAGCCCTCGCTGCTGCAGCATTTGCAGTGGAGAAAAGCACCCCCATTGTAATGGGTTCCCCACTCACTATGTACACTGAACATGCCGTCTTTGCAATAATACAAAAAGCCAAGACAACATTAACAACTCAAAGAGTATCAGGTTACAAAGTCATACTGTCATTGCCTTCTCTGAAAATTGTCAAATGCCACACAGTAAACCCTGCCACGTTCTTTGCCCATCCCATTGCCACTTCAGAGGATGACCCCCATGATTGTGCCACCACATACTCACCAGATGAGTCAGGAGCAGCCAAAGAGGACCCCTTGCCAAACAGTACTGTATATTTTGTTGATGGCTCCTCTACCATTGACCCAGAAACAGGGGTCAGGTACACAGGAGCTGCAGTAGTTAGAGCACAGCAGAATGATTCCTCTGATTCCTTAGACATTGTACAGCAGCTTACATTACCGTCACATTATTCAGCCCAGGCAGCTGAACTGGTGGCACTCATAGCGGCTTTAAAACTTGGAGCTCATGACCGCATCACTGTCTACTCTGACTCTGCATACGTCACCACAACAACACACTCCAGCATCCTTCGCTGGAAAAGGCGTGGCTTCCTCAAATCAGATGGTACACCTGTCATTCACAAGCAACTACTGGAGGAACTTATTGATGCCCTTACACTACCAGCTGAAGTAGCCGTAGTCAAATGTGCAGCGCACACCAATGGCCAAGATTTTGTCTCCAGAGGTAACACCCTGGCAGATTGGGCAGCTAAGGCTGCAGCCAGAGGCCCCCCAGCTCAAGCGACACCAGAAGTTCCATTTGCCCCCATCTTACTTGCCCAAACACTACCTCCAACAGAGCAGGACAACATAAATGAAGATACTTTAAAAACACCCTCCCCATATGACATTGACTCAACACAGCAATATGATCACATTGCACAACTGCACCTCAGAGAAATACAAGAAAGTGCACCAGATCAAGAGAAAGAGTTGTGGAAGAAGAGGGGAGTACAACAGGACTCCGCTGACTTCATTTATAGACAGACAATAACAGGGAAACCTGTGATGCCACAGGCTTTATTGCAAGTGGCATTGGAGCAACTCCACCTTCCTACGCATGTCACCCAAGATAACATGTCCACAACATTACAAACAGATTGGTTCATTCCCAATGCCCACGAACAGATACAACTTTTGTTAATAAATGTCTCATCTGTCAACAATACTCACCAAACCCAACACTCAAGACAGTTGCTTCCACTATTCCCAAACCATCAGGCCCCTTCAAAGAACTACACATTGACTATGTCGACATGATCGATCGCTGCCAAAATTATCGCTATCTCATTGTAGTGGTGTGCCCATTTTCACGCTGGATCAAAGCTGGACCCTGCGTCCACTGCGATGCCAAAGCAGCGGCTACATTCCTACTCTGTGAGGTCATTTCTCGATGGGGCGTCCCCGACGCCATCCGGTCCGACAACGGAATTCATTTTTCAAACGCAATCTTTTCCTCCCTGACCACAATGCTAGGCATTAAACACAAACTGACATCAGCCTATCACCCACAAAGCAACAGCATTTGTGAGCACCTCAACGGCCTGCTCAAAAGTAAAATAAGCAAAATAAGTGCCACAATAGGAAAGGAATGGCTTTACTGCCTACCCATAGCGCTCTTTGCACTAAGAAACTCCCCAAGTTCGGATCACCACCTCACGCCCCATCAGCTTGTCACTGGATGATCCATAAATGTAACTGTCCCGTCCACACGCCCCAAAACTGATAATCAATCATCCGCTGACATCATTAAAGCCGAGCTTTACGATTACTTGTGTGCACTAACCCGCGCTGCGCAGTTCCTTTCTACCCAGGTATCGAAGAGGAAAGAGAAGGGCCCCACCGATCCTGAGCTCCCACCAATCCATCCCGGAACTCTGGTCTTTGTCCGAAAAAACGTCCGACGTTGGAAGGACCCCAAGTTCGAAGGCCCCTTCCAGGTGATAGACTCATCACCAACTGCAGTACGAATCGCTGAAAGAAAGGCATGGATCCATCGCAGCCACATCAGCCTGGACCCCGCACCACCACAACCCCAGCCAATGGACTAGAGGAGGGAAAAGCCATACCACTGGTACCAGTAAACGAAGACAGCGGATTTCCTTCCTCCTTTGATGAAGAAGACGACGACCCTCACGTGTTCATTGATGAAGACCATAATGGCAATACAAAGTTATGTATTTTATCTGTCCTATCATTCTGTATTATTGCTACAGTGGCACTTGCAACTTTCAACTGGTATCTCTTTTACCTTACCACCGTTAAGGTGTATTTTCCTGCAAATACTACCACGCCTTTTATAGCACAACCATTTGTACCAGCAGTAACATATGCCCAAACACATTTACAACACCACACCGAAGGTCCACAACTCCCTGACTGTACCACTCACAGCACGCACACCACCGTACATCCCACTTCCCCAACCACTAGCCCGGTCCAAAGTACGACCCCGTGGAATGATGGTGTCCTGGATATGACAATAGGTCCCCAATTGCCCCGCCGCTCCAACTACCGCAACACCCGCAGATTTAGAAGGGGCATGCCAAGGTTCTGGAGGACCCGTAGACCAAGCAAAAAGCCCCAGGCCAAACCAGATTGGGCCACCGCTCTCCTAGACACAATGGTTCACATTGCACACCAGCATCCCATGCCCGCCTTCCATTCCACACATCCTGACAAACTAGCTGAGGATCATGGAGCCCATAACGCCTTACTAGATAACATGTGGTACCGGGACATGTCCAAAATAGGGAAAAAGGTAACAAACGAGTCATGTTTTGTGTGCTCACACATTCCTCATGCAGTGGGTGCAGACAAAATGATTTTTCCCCGAGAAGTTCCACCACCAACTGCCAAATGTCTCCTCCATTTGTTTCTCTGCTGTATACACGGACTTATCCAGTTTCTGTCAGCAGAAATTGACGCTGTGTTTGTAAACACCACAGCGCAGGATTATAAATATCTCACACACAAGGTTGTGACTGACGCACAAGAGTTTCAGAGGGAGTTAGAACACGATTACACGGTTGAAACACCTATGGTACTGATACAGGGTTATGAGGATTTCTTCAAGAAGGTTGGGTATTTCCTCTTTACCACACCCTCACCAATATGCCAAGCAAAAGAGAGCAGGCTAATTCTAAACGACACTTCACGCAGGACCCAATACCCCTGTGACCTCAGGACTGCACTACATGTACAGGCCAATATTTATTTAACAAAATAGATGGCATGGTCCACACAACCTCACCTGTAAGGCAGCTTCCGTAGGAAAACCATTTGTAGATACAGATTATGAACACGATATTGATTGGAATGTTGAGACTCAGTGCAAGCAGGTGTGGGCACAGAAAACTAGAAGGTATACCTTTGGTAAAGATACAACATACAAATGGAAACAAGCATACAAGCTAAAACATCCTCTCCTTTGCTTCCTAGGTAATGGTACATGTTCTGTGGGCCGCAACACCAATTGCAACAGCACTATCTTTAATTTGGACCTCCAAGACGGCACCTCCGGCCTCATGGACATCTATTGGGCATGAGGAGAACGCCTTTATCCCCAGTTACCTCCTCAATGGAATGGCCTATGCACCATGGTCACTGTGCACGAGCTGCATCTGGTTGTCCCGGCATCCAACATTTCCCAGGTGCATGATCACCCCATGACAGGTGATGTCACCCTGCTCCTCCGGCACCGAAGGAGTGCTCAATATTTTGCTAACGACGCCTTTAGCGAAGTCCCTCAGGAATTTTGCCTTTTTAATGGCGCACAGGAATTCTTTGGGGGCCTGTGGCCCATTTGGCAAACATCAGCTAATGCCCGGTGGCTGCTGGTCACACGTTACGAGCTTTTGACACTGATAAATAACACCCGCGATGGGTTCAACGCAATACAGGAAGAGTTACGGCCTTTAAGGCTCATGGTTCTAGAGCACCGATATGTTCTAGATCAGTTCACAGCTATGCAGGGTGGAGTATGCGCCAAAATAGGGAAGGCTTCATGCTGCATGTTCATACCATCTAATGATGCTGATAACGGGACACTTGCTAAGGCCATAGAGGACTTGGACAATCTGGGAAGGAAGATGCGTGAGGAGGAAGGTGCCGCAGCAGATGTCATTCCGGACTGGTTCAACTTGGACTGGATGCCTTCATGGCTCTCTGCTATCTTGAAAATTTTGCTACCTATTTGCTTTGTGCTAATGATAGTATGTTGCGGTGCACAGGTCATAATAAGATGTGTCAACAGATTTAGCACCAAGGTGGTAGGGATAAACTACGCTAACACAGGGATCTACCAAAAATCACATTACCAGGTCATGGACCGCGCTCCTGGGGATGGGGTTGGGCCAGCCCAAGCAGAATTGATAGAACTGACAGCCCCTGACGCTTCTCCCAGCGCACCAACTGTTCCCCCACTCCCACCACATAGGTACACCATAAGGGAGGAACATGCCACTCATGAATATGAGCAGCTAGCTGACAACGATGATGGACAGTATGTTACCATAACACCAGGCTTGTCCGCTCAGACCCAGTGTGTCTACGTAAATGATCCACTCTGTATGTACCAAACAGAAGAGGGCCTAGCAAAGTACTATGTGAGAGTTTTGTTCGAAAATGAACAAGAGGAGGGAAATGAAGTAGGGTCCCGTTCTACCATATAACAGAAATCCTATGTACCATTCTGCTCTGCCCACCAAACATGACACTCCCATATAGGCCCCACCAGTCAGACCCTGATAGATGACCTAAGTTGTCCGTTTTCCTTCAGCCTGTCACAGTGGTCCACACCTCCTTAGATACACACATGTAGGCCCAAGCCCACCTCTTTAGATACACATACATGTAGGCCCAAAAGCCCACTGTCTCTTGTTATCATGTTTAATAATAATAAATCAAATCTCATAGGCCTCACTGAGCTGACAGCAGGGACTTGTGCCATCCACGGCGCTGCGAGGCACCAGCCCTCCCCGGTAAATTTCCACAGTTACGAGAATAAAGTTAGCCCACACGTACGCGAAACCCTGCTGGTACATCTTGTTTTTTCACAAGCAATATGTGTAATATTTTAGTTATGAAACTTTCTAAGCTTGCTCAAGCGAAACCAGAAAAGACGGCTGCATGGCATAGAAATAATGTATAAAATATTAATTTCCGAGCATATTACGTTAAAAAGTTACTCTTTTTCTAATGTTTGCGTTCAAGAGCACTGACCACCTGCTAAGAACAAGTTTCACCATGGTACCACTTCTGTGTTCTCACAAAACTTTCCAAAGTTACCGTAAGCGTGCGGTCAAGGGCCCACGTCAGGACCCACGTCAAACGTGGGTGGGAGTTCTGCATTAAGCCATATAAAAGATTTGCACCCATGTCCACGCCCCGAACTCTTCTTCCAGTGCCTTGCACGGTGTGGGTTCCCGGTCGACCGATCTCCTAATCTTGGGCCTAGAACTTCTACTCTCAGGTGGTAGCCAGCCTTTTGCCTTTGTCAGCCTCTCTAATTTAGCTCATCCACACCCAATTCATTGCATTTATCCTAGCTTAAATTGTATAGTCTTGGATGGTTTTTGCTCTCTCATTTAAGATCTGCCTCCTAGGCACTTGCCTAGTTATGATCCCTCATTTAAGACTTGCCCCTTAGGCTGTTGCTCATTAATTGGTATTTACATGGATATTTGTGCTTCACTCAAAATATGATTTGTAATATTGTTGATGCTTCTATTTCATTCTGCTCATGTGTTGATGAGTAGCGTTTGCATTTGCACAGCTAATGACTTAATGAACAGTTCTCTGCGTTGCTGAATTGCTTAATAAAGTGCCACTGTATTTCACACTGTTGTTCCTTATTTCTCAGAGAACGAGCAGAGCGCACCCCTTGCTCTCGTGAGCTGGTAAGCCAAGTGTGACCACCGCAGTGTCACTCCATTTACCCTCGAACAGCAAGGCCATGAATATATGCCTTAAAGGAGTCCCAGACAATGTGAGGAGGAGCCGCCCCATGATTTCTTGCGAAAAATTCCTTTATCTCCATTTTACAGAGTGGCACCCAACTTTCTTCCAGTATGTATTGCCCATTAAGAGTCCATCTCTTGGGGTGAACCAGGATTTTGCCTAACTCAACCTCTAAAATAATCATAGCATGATCCGAAAATCCATTGGGGAGGATTCTCTGATTACTGAAGTTCAGGGTCTTAGATATAAGAAAAAAATCTATATGAGAGGAAGTGCGTAATCTGTCCGAAAAACAAGTATATGCAATTTTAGTTGGAAATGCTTCCCTCCAGGGGTCAATAATCTCTAAAGTCTTGCTGTAATTTTGAATAATTTTAAAAGTCTTAGGTTTTAATTGCTTTTTGGATATGACTAAGGAATCGATCTTTGGATTTGATAACAAATTAAAATTGCCCCCTATGATTATTTCACAGGGAATTTGTATTAAAGATTGAAATAATTCTTCGTATGGCTCAGCATTATCTTCATCTGGGGCATAAATACTCGCAAAGGTTAGGTATCTACTCCCCAGTTTGCAGGTTGCCCAACACCACCTTCCTCTCTTATCACTAACGAAATTCACCACCTCTGCTTGAAATTTTTTACCCAGAAAAATCGCAGTGCCCCGATGTGTTGCTGGGGAAGAGGAGAAGCCCCGATATGCTGCCCAGGATCTAAACATAGTGAAATCCGCTAACTTCCCAACCGGTATATGGGTCTCTTGAATTAAAATTACAGATGGATTTCTTCCTTTCATAAGCACTTTTAGTTTACTTTGCTGCACAATCATTAACTGTGCCCACTTTTCTTTGAACATTTTAACAAATTCTTTCCGCCTTTTGGCTGCGGTGGCGGACATATCAGGATAAATACGACATAATGGCACTTCCGGTGAGGTAAACTGTCGCTGCTTAACCGCTTTGGATAGAATTTGTTCCTTCACCCTGTAATCTCCAAAGTTGACCAGGATAGTCCGCGGGAATTTGGGTTGGGAGGAAGATACGCTGGCACGCGATGGGCCCTCGTGAGAGTCGGATCACCATTGTATTCCGGGAGGACATTTTTTTAAATAAAAGAATCGACCCATTGAAGTGTCTGCTGACCCTCAAGGCCTTCCGGAATACCGAGGATATATATTCCATTGTGGATTTTTGACTCTGGCAAGCAGCTAACTTATCTTTCATGATGGAAACCTGATCCTCCAGCTGCGATATCCTGGTTTCTGCCTCATTAAGTTGTGCTGGAACCCGGGCCATATTATCTTCGATTTTTGTAAGCCGGGCATGTATAGCAGCGATCTCCACAGTTTGAGAGGCTTTAAGTTCCCTAATCTCCTCCAAAATTAGGTTGAGCAGACTTATGGCATCCCATTGCAGAGTGAAGGGTGAATCGCCCTGAGAGGGGCCTTCCTGAATTGATTCAGGCCCGGATTTGGTTTGTGCTGCTAACGCTTCAGTGTTTTCGAGTATTGCCTGCCCTGTGATTTCCGGCACAGCTAATCCAAATAGCCTCTGTGAGGGAGACAGCCGAGATTGTGGTGGAAGTTGTGATGAAACATTACTGTTGCCTCCGGGAGACATACCCTCTGTTGAGCCAGGGGACTGCGCAGCTACTGGTGGAACACTCTCCAGCACATCTGCGCCAGGTGATGATCCAGATTTAGCCTTAAAAAATAAAGGGTATTTTTTAAGTTCCTTGGATTTTCCAGCCTCAGCATCACTCATGGAAGTAATCGCCTCTGATTCCTCTACAGATATTTGTGCTGTGGCTCCCCCCCGCAGAGTGCCGAGAGCAGAACTAAAACTTGTATCCAAATTGGCTGAGGCACCCCTTGACAGTTTTTCTGAGAGAGCTCTGAGGCTGCCATTTCCAAATTTTCTGTAGGCAATACCATGTCTTTCCGTGAGGACGCGGCGCGATTTGCCCGGGCAGCTGCTTACCCTACACGCTTTTTGACCCTCTGGACCAAAACCGGGGAATTAAGATGGGTTGCGGCAGTACTTTTAGAAAAATTTTGCATGTTGAAAGCACCTCTACTCCCCCTTCCCTATAATTTGAGGATTAATCATTAGTCAAAGTCACTGCTGGGCGTATATGCTGCTTGCTGCGCTTGCGGAGATTACTGAAGTTTAAAAAGCAGAAATTAGATATTGTTGCGCATAGGACCCACCAGCGACCCTCTACCAGGTAGCACAAAAGCCCTATGCCCGGTCTGGCAGGAGAGCACATGCACTTACCCCATGGCGAGAAACCTGGTGGTCTCTGAAGGCGAGGAAATACAACCCGTAAGTAGTTGACCTGCTCTGATTCTGGGAGGTTGCACTGTCAATTCCAAATTTACTCAGCGTTTCTCAGCATTCACCTCGGATTTCAACAACAAAGTCAATTAAGGAGATTTCTTCCAGCTGCTGCTGCTGTTCTATGGGTCTGAAGGGCGTCAAAAATGCTGATCCTGTAATCGGCTTCTTGCCCGTATGACCCAGTCGCCGAGTGGAATGAAGCAGCCCAACCGGCAGAACCAAAAACCAAAAACCGGGTGCTCAATCAGTCCTTATGGCCCCCCTGCCAGCTTCCAAAACAGCACGCTTACTTTCATTCCGTCTACAGTTGGAGGACGGAGCAAGATTTCCTCGGGTTGGAATTTTGGCCAGCAACCCCTACGTAGAAAACCCTGCAATCCACGGAGTCCGGCTCGAAAACTCACCCGCGGCCATTGCCGGCCGCATAAGCATCGTCCTGACGTGGAGAGGGGGAGTGACGTACGGCACGCTCAGCCGACAGCCTGCATCCTCGTTCACCAGCATGTCATCGAGTTGGGGTATTTATTGA